>CAUYPO010027774.1:0-12675 GCA_963574435.1 Cheirogaleus major | reverse complement strand
ATATTTCAAATGATCTTTAAAAATGTCAATGCACTTTGATCTGACAAGTCATTTTAGAATAAAAACGTAGCCCAAGGAGAAAAATAACAGAAACGTACAACACTATTTCTCAACAAGATGTTTTTTATGGAAACTGCCTAGCTTCTAATGGTGATACTTGTTCATGACTCAGTAGGAAACATGGTACTTAGTTTAAAGTAGTGAAGTGACTCAAATTAAAGACATATCCTGTATTTATTTTCTGAGAAACTAGTTCTCTCAATATGAACTCATGGGAAGTTGCTAAAAGTTTTGTATAAATCAGTCCTGTTCAACTTGTATTCCTTCCTTAGAATGTAGTAGATTTTTACCAGTGTTAAACACACACCCTTATGTTTTGCAATCATTTAAATCCCATCTTATTTTAATTTAATTTTTTAAATGATGAGCTTTTATACATATGAAGTAATTTATCTTCAGTTCCTGGTGCCCAGAGCTTCTACCTTCTTGTTGAGTTGGACCAAGACAAAAAGAGTTTTAGTAGTTGAAGGAGTTTATTCAGTAAGTGGGATATGTTTCTTGATGTGGGGCGCATGAAGTTTTCTTTTCATATTCTCTCACTCGCTTATTAAGATATATTTATGCTTGCAAAATTATAATACAAACTTGAGTGAAAATAATGATGATTCTTTAAATTTATTACTATTGTAGATTAAGAATGTTTAAGACATAAATGACCCCACACAAATATGAACTATTTAATATAGGTGCTATTTAATTTTAATTTCATTGATTTTTAAATAATAGATAAGAGTATTTAAATGTTATGTTACATGGACAAATATTTACATTTGAGTCAGTATCATGAATAATAAGCTATAATCTGGAGTTGTTTTTATGCTTATTCTAACAAAAGTCATTTTTATTGAGTGCTTAATACATATATTCCTTGAATTTTACTTTTCTTTTTCTTTTGTTTATTCTTCCTAGTAGCCTTCGGCATGATTTAAGAGTCTTTGTGAGTCTGGAATGCTGAAAAACAGTATACAACTGTACCATACTCACCATTTGAAATATGTAGTACATTAATCTATGTGTAAATTCACATATTCTACATCCCTTGGAATATCTTAGTTTAAAAGTTTTGGGGTTTTCCCATTTTAGGATTTTGACCATAATTGTTTTGTACTATGTGATTTTAATAACTCACACCAGTTAATATTATTAGTAATTATTTATAATTAATTTATTCCAGATAGAGCCACATAATTCATATTAATATGTATGGATATAGACATAGATATGTCTTAAAGAATTCAAGCAAGCCTCTAGATATTTTCATAGCTTAATAATTTCCCAGTAGAACAATTATTTGTTTTTAATACTCCAATTTTTAGTTTTATACACACACACACACACATACACACACACACACATCATCATTTTTAGGAACATTTGTCTTTGTGTAGGGTACTTTGTACATTAATTGAGTTGAGTGCATGGTGAACCCTCTCCATGTGGAAACTCATCTCTTCGAGTTTTTAAATACTTTTAATTTGGAAATAATTACAGACTCAACAAAAGTTGCAAAAACTGTACAAAGAATTTTATGTAACCTTCACTCTCTCTCACCCCCACCTCCCCCTCTGCCTCATTCTTTAACTGATAGAGAAGATTGACTGTTTTTGTTTGGTGCCTAACAAGTGGAATATCTCAGGGTATTCTCCATAGCTGACAAAATACAGTAGATACAACAATTATTTGACTTGCATAAATCCTAGCAGGGATCGGCTTGTCTGTGTTTCCCCAGAGCATGAGCTTCTATCCATAACCTTGTCAGGTTCCAGAGTAGCCATGGAAAATTACCAGAGAAATTGAGTTCTTTCCTGGGCTCCACTAACACCATGTATACTCCTTAGTTACATCATCTATTTATTACTATACATTCAGTTAAAACTCCATTTGGACGACTCCTATTTTAGCTCCAACATTTATTCTGAACATGTAAATCCATGCCTCAAATTTCCTGCCAAAAATCAGTGTAAATATCCTGCTAGATTATAATTCAACATGATGAAAACTAAACATATTGTCTTTTACTTAAAATAAATTTATCCTTTCTTTTTCTAACATCCTTCATTTTCCAATAAGTCATCAGCTTGGCTCAGCATGCCACTGTTTTCCAGGACATACAAGCCAAAACCATTTATATCATTGTCTAGTCATTTCCCCCTCTCACATTCTTATTTCTCAGTCACAAAGATATCTTATTTTATGTCTGAAATGTCATACCTAACTCCAAGCTTCTTAATGCCCCTATTGCAAATTCTATATCCTTACCATTCTTCACTTAGATAATTGCAATAATGCCCTGTTTTCTTTATAGTCCTAAAAATCAATCTTCCTAGTGTATTCTTAATACTGTTGGCAAAATCCAATTATCCTACTTTCATATTTGAAAGCTCTATTGCCTATGGAATACAGCCTATATTTCTGATATAGATCACTCCATTACTGAGCTAAATTGCTAGTGCCTATATGTGAGGTATGTCTCAGTAGTGGACAAATCCACATTCTTTTTAGTTTTTATATTTGTGCAGTCTAAATCATGTGCAACTACTTATCAAAAATAAACATAGTTTTCACATTTAGCATCTTATATTTAGGCAAATCTACAAATTTTCATATGGCATATTGTAAAGCTTAAGTTAGAGTTCTAAAATTAGTTTTATTTCATAGTTCAATGTTTTAGTGGGTTTTATTCAGTTAAAAACAACAAATCTGATCTTTTAAAATTTAAAACATATTCTTTTCTTTTCAGGTTTAAAGTAGACCTAGGTCACATTGATTCTAAGCATGTGAACCCAAATATAAATTCCACCAATCTAGGCTACAGCCTTACAAGAATGTCGCAATGAAATTGCTATAACTGTTCAGGAACTTAGGGAGTTTTAATCCTGGTACTGTCAGGAACTTGCTGTATGACCTTGGCAAGTTAATCTATGTTTGTGTATTTTTATGGAAAAAGTCACTGTTATACCTGGGCATTTTGATAAACATGTCACCACTGTATAGTGCAATACAGAAGGAAAATCATAGATTCACAGAATATATGCTCTGAAAGAGAACATGAGGGAGTATCCTGTTTATACTTTGAACCAGAAACATTACTCCACATAAACCACAGTCAAATAATGTCAGACTGAACACCCGGAGTAGATGGAATCCAAGGCAAGAGCTATCTATTTTAAAACGGAAAGAAATTCAATAAAGACTATTTCTTACACATTTTGGTCATTAATTATAAAATTTAGTAATAATGATAAATTATATGAAATAATTTTTCTATTACTTTCTTCTATTTTTAAACTTTTTACATGCACCCAATAAATTGCTTGCTATATTTTTGAACATGGATTATTAAATTCAGTTTAATTTTTTTCTAAAAGTCTGATTTGACATTGTATTTGTCTTGTTATTATTTCCTAATAGTATCTAAGATTTTGACTCCATTTACAGTGAAACCTCAACCACAAGCACATTGATGTTTAACTGACCACAGCAAATACATTGAGTTTAGTAGAACTTAGAGTTTGTTCTCAGGCATGTAGATTTTGAAGAAATTAAGTCTTAGAGCAATCTTATTTGACTCAAACCCATAAAGTCAAAATGCCATGGCATACAGTATTCCTAAAAGCGTGGTTTAATTAACCAATGTGTTCTTTTATTAACTTCTACATATTATTTTCTTTATGTCTATATCACACAACCTTATGCAAAATAATTTATAATTCATTTAATTATAAAGAAATATGATTCTGTTACAGAATTAGTTAATTTTGAGAAAAGTGCTAAACAAATATAGAAAAAAATCTGCTCTGGGTAATAAACTCACTTAATCCCTGCTAAACTTGCTTAGAATATGAAAACTGAACAATAAAATATTTGGATTTCCAAGACAATGACAGTATATGTAATAATTTTGGCTTAAAGTTGACCTTTGATTATTTATGATGTATATATACATTTCAAGTATGAGAGAAATTAGAGAAAAATCCTAAATGACCTAAATCACTAAGCCTTAGCTATGAAGAAGGCACATTAATGAAATTCTTAGTGTTTTCTCATTGTTAGTATTTCATATTACTACTTAGTGATTCACACACACCCCTTTTAAAATTAGCTTTATTGCAATATAATACATTCATAATAACATATCTATTTTAAGTTGTAGGTTAAATTTAAGTTTTGACAAATATATTCACTTGTATGACTATTACCCCATGAAGTTTTAGAATATTTTCACAGACTGAAATATTCTTTTCTGCTCCATTTATTGTCAATCTTTTACCCACCCCTCCCTCTATGTAACCACTGATCTATTTTCTGTCAGGATAGTTTAGTTTTCTCTGTCTTAGCATTTGCTTAGCTGTTAAATCTGTGAGTTTAGATTTTCACCTAATAAAGAATTTTAGCTGTCAACTGTGTCAGTAATCATTAGTTTCATCATCAGTTTCATTTAACAAGTGAAGATATTAAGACACCAATCATTTAAGTAGATTGGCTGCAACTCTCTGGCTGGTTAGAATCAAAGTCAATCTCAATAGCTAATTCTTCTAATTCCTTGGCCAGGGCTTCTCATCTTTATTACTCTGAATGTATCAAAAATAATGCAAAACACAATATGGTTAAAACTTCAAAGTAAGTTTTTTTCCCTACATTGTCTTGAATATTTAAGAAATACAATAAAAATATCTCTTTTCTATTTTACATTTTTAAGAAAAGTTCTTAATCCACTGAACTTACATTTCAAATAGAGGTTGAGATTTCGAATATTAATCACAATAAGTTTAGTTCTATCAACTTAAACTGTATTTGGAGCTAATCATGATTACGGTGAAACTTTTCTTCAGTGACGCTATGAGAACAGTCGCTATTTTATTTTTATGAAAACAGTCACACATTTAAAACCAGGCAAAGGATAATTGTCTTTTGTTTATATTTTTAAAATTGAGTCAAATAACTGCTTCTTTGTCAACTTCTACTCTTTTAAAGTAAGTAATTATATATCTCTTCCACTTAGCTCTCTTGGTTATCAGAATAACACTTTTGTGAGAAGACAATTTTGTGTAAGTTGAACTTGATTTCTGAAATGCAATTCTCTCTTACCATCAGAATATGAATGATAATGAATATTTTTACATATATTAAAATAGAAGATAATAAATAGAAAGAAGAAATTCTGAATGTGATAACGTACAAAAGGAGAATAAATTAAATCACTTGTATTATTATCACTTACATTCACAGTATCAAGTGAATGATACTGAAACATTAGAGAAAAAAGATTTTGAGTTTGTATGTGTTGTGATACTTTATAAGAAGGATGATACATTCTCCCCTCACTGGTTAAATTTTCTTGCATGACTAAATAATCTCCTTCTACTTATACTTCACCTGGGCACCAGAACTGGGTTTGTAGAGAAAATATATCAAATTTATTTAAAAATAGTATTCACTGAGCCTCTAATATGTCCCATGGCATGTAGTGGGGTTGGGCATATAGAAATGAGTCAACCTTACAAAATGAATAAGGTAATTTATCCCGTGGAGGAAACATAAAGAATATTGGAATGAAACAAATAATCGAATCATATATTGTGAATGGAGGAATACAAAGCTGGGACCTGAAAACTGAGTATGAGTTAGCTAGGTGAAGAGTTGAGACAAAAATATTCAGGGAGTAGCTTTCAATGAGCCCACTCCTCCAGAAGCAGTAACTACTTGGTCAAAGACAGTAGTCTTCTCCCAGAAAAAGGGGCTTCTATGTGTAAACGACAATCACAAATGACATAGTTATCTGGAACTTAGAGAACAGCATGGGAAAAAAAAAGATATAAATCAGGGAATTAACCTGTAGTTTGTATTGGGAGCCATGGAAATGTGTGATTGCTTAAAACATGAGATTTTAGCATGTATAGAAAAGCACATCCAGTCCTGATTCATGAGATACTTCAACATTTAGAGGACCAATAGAGTAAGAGGGGCCAGCAAAGGCATCTGAGGAGTGGCAGAGATATGGGAGGAAAGCCAATAGTTGTAGTGCGAGAGAAAACACAAGGAGAAGGAAAAAGAGGAGAAGGAGAAGGATGAGAAGGAGAAGGAAGCATTTTTTTAAGCAGTAGGAGTGATCAATTCTGTAGAATGCTGTGAGAGGTTAAGTGTGATCAGAAGAGAAAAACAAAATATTAGGCTTAGGAACTTGGAAGGCTAGAAAATGTTAATAAGAACAGTTTTGTTCAGGTAATATGTACCAAGTCGAGATTGGAATTGATTGAGAAGAAACAAGGTAACAAAGTGGAAACATCACAGGACACAAGTCATTTGGGAAATTTATATGTTTGGGGGAGTAAACTTATGGACAAGAGCTGGATTGAGGGTCAGAAAGAATTAATTGTTTTACAAGGGAAAATATTGTCACATGCCTACAGGCTGAGAGACTGATCGCTTAAAAATCAAGACTGAATGTGAAAGAGCAAGAGGGAATGATGAATAAAAATTAGTTCCTGAAATGGTAGAAGGAGCACAAGTGAAGGATTTTATCTTGTGTAGAAGGAGGATAGAAGTAGATAAAGCAAATTTGTAGATTTGGTAAAGTGGTAAATAGTGATTACTATTTGATGAATGATATTTATTCTTTGAAATGTGAGGCAAGTTCATGAACTGCAGACAAGGGTAAATTTGGAAATTTCTGTAGAGAAGATATACAAAATAGCTGCACAGAGTAATTTTGTTTTTTCCTTCGGCTTTGCTAAATCCTGAGATTTTACATTTCAGATACTAATAACAGCCCATTATTATTTTGGCTTCAGTATGTTGTAGAAAAAGGATGGAATTGAAGAGAAAGTGGGAGATAACTTCAGATATATACCCTTTTTCGCAAAGCCAAACTAACGCTAAAATCATTGAAGTATAATATAGCAGCTTCTGTCTTATTTTATCTTTTCTCCAGTTTTGGAATTCTGCAGCAGAAGAATGCACACACACACACATACAAACAATGTAAGTCCACTGCATGCAAGCAAGGGACTTTCCATAATTCTAGTGATTTTATGAAGAGATGAGCAGCCAGCTCTTCCCCATCAACAGGGACCAATAATAAAGGTATTAACCCATTAAATATTAAGATGCTATTATGTTGAATACAATGATTTTTCAGTGCTACACTTTTTCACACCTACATATTTGTGGCTTCTCAATACATAAGATCACTTTTTTGGAAACAGAATAACACGCTGTACTTTGAAATATCCCATTGGTGCCCAGTGTTGTTTTGTCAACTGCTCACTATTGGCTTTTTCATGGATATTTTTGGCTTAAAAATAATGAACAGGTGGTGTTGTGGTAAGAAGTCATGTGGGTGTTAATGTGGCAACGTTTCCTCCAGCAGAAGAAAAAGCATTTTCAGAATTTCAGGCTGCCAATCTACTTAGTTGGCACCTGTAGTTTAAACTGGAACACGATTTTGAAAGCAGGCAGGTTGCCATCATAACAGATGGTTACGAGTATTGACAGCCAAGTGATCATGTATGTACATCGGTTGTGGGTGTCAAAGGCAAGCTGCTCACTTAAGAAGGTCAAACAGCAGCCTGCCCAGAGTTTCCACAAATAATATTAAGAGGGATAGCTGTCTATTTTTCATACTCTATTAATGCTCTAACTTCATGCAGGCTGAACATTTGATATTACAATCAATAGAACTCAGTGGCATAAAAGTTGCCCTGAATCTGAAATAAATAAAATGATTAACTGTGATAGCCAAAAAAATAATAAGGCTTCAATGTCTCATAAAGTGAGTGGGAATTATGGGTAAATTACACTTAATATATTCTTTTTAAATAGAATGATTAGTTTGTAAATTTATCCCCAAACAGCCCTCACGTTTTCATTAAACTAATCTAATTATTTATTAATTTTATAAAATCAGCATATTATTAATATCAGACCATTCTACCAGTTATTTTCCCCCTAATAAGTTAAATTAAAATATTATACCGGCATATATTAGTCATCTAATGACAAATGAAGTATCAAAGAAAAATCATAAGACACACTAAAAAATATGTGCCCTCTAATTGCTTACATTCAACTTTGTCCAACCAACCAAAAATATTTTTATAAAAGAATAAATGAATGCATAGCAGTATGTGTGGCAGACTTTACTAAAATGCTCCCCTCCAATCATTTCCAAATCCTGCTATCTATAATCTTATAAAATCCTCTCTCTTTGAGTATGGTGGGACCAGGGACTTATTCTAACCGACTGAATATGGCAAAGGCAGTGTCTTGTTACTTCCACTAGTGCATTGTATGACATTGTAACTTCTGTCTTGCTAGTAGACTCAGTATATTGCCTTTCTGTTTTTCATGCTTTGAGGAAGAAGATGACCACGGAGCAGAGGCCCACTGGTAAGATATTGAGAATTGCTGCTGTCCAAGAACCAGCAAGGCAGTGTGTGTGGGAGAAGTGCTCTGGCTGATATACAACAAAAAGTGATTCTCTCACTCCAGAATATTGCAAGGAATTGAATCTTACTAACAACTTTGTGGGGTTGGAATCTGTCTCCATACAATAAATACTGATGAATAAATTAAATAGATACTATTTAAGTATACATTCATAGTTGCTTACTAATGACAGCTAGTTCTTAATTCTTTATCACAGATCTTTTTTATGATCTTTAAGGAACTTTAATCATTATCCACTGTTTATGATTACTTTAAGTCATTCTAGGACAGATTTTTTTATTCTTTACTTCCTTTTTTATAAATTAATAAACTTGTTTTTATATGAAAATGAGCAAATAAAAGCCATAGATAGTAAATCTCCACAATTTTTACACTAAAATTGACCATTTCTACTTTCTGCCTTCCCTTCAGCAACAATGAGACATACATCTCTCTTACTAAAACACAACATTTGCAAATAAGAATAGTCGATTATTTTCCTTGGAATTATTTAGTGCTTAAGTAAGCAAATCCAAGATACAGTTACTTAAAAATTATTTTTAAAAAAATTACATATACTTTTTCAGATACGAAATAAATCTATAAATTGAAATGTCAAAAAACACCACAGTATATTTCCATCTTCACTCTGATTTTTCTCTTCTACCTCCTTTTATAAAACATTCGCTGTCATTTTTCTATGTTTTCCTAGAACATAAAATATTTTCCTTTTTGTCAAGGTCCTGCCTTTTCTGCAAGAGATTTTGCAGGGGTTAATAAATTTGCACTCTGTAAAATGATGATAACTTCAGAGAATCAGAGAGGAAAATTATAAAGCCGAGGGAAGGTTTGTATGCCATATGCTTATACTGCTGAAGATATGCTGCGAATTTAGTTCTAACAGCCAAACCAAAAATGTATACATTATCAATTAAAAGATTCATGGCCTGCAAAACAAAAACAGAAATATTAAGCACAAAGAAACTAAGCTAATTTATAAAGAAAAGCATATTTTCTGATACTGAAAATTTAGAGAAAAAGTCTTCCACATGCTTTTTTAAAAAGAAGCTGATGGAAATACTGAAAAGTGTCCTCCAAGTTATCTCTATAAGTGACAAGAAAAAAGTGTTTTGAAGTTTTAAAAAATAATATGTAAAATGCTGTTTCAGTCATGTGGGCTTCTATAACAATGTATCATAGACTGAGTGGCTTATAAACAACAGAGATTTACATCTCACTGTTCTGGAGGTTAAAAGTCTAAGATCAGAGTGCCAGAATCCTTGAGTTCTGTTGAGGGCCCTCTTTCATTTGCAGATGCCATCTTTTTGTTGTCACATTTCAGAAAGAGGGTAAGAGAGCTCTCTGGGGTCCCCTTTGAGAGGACGCTAATCCCATTCATGAAGGCTCCATACTTTTGAACTAATTACTTCTCACAGGCCCTACCTCTTAACACCATCACATTGGGGCTCAGGATTTCAATATATGAATTTTGTGTGCATTAAAACATTCAGTCCATGTGTTCTTCTCTTGGTTAAAAATAAACATGTAAAAAAATTTAGTCCATTGCATATGCCTTATGCTAATAATTGTAATATTATTGAAACACTATTAATAAAAACAGTCAAGCTATTGGTAGAGTTGATATACCTGCTTTTATGCTTCTCATGCTTAATCCAATATAAAATTTAGCATATTCAGATAAAAGAATGAATCATATGTTCTTTGATAAATCCTTCATAAATGTTCAATAATTATGTCAAATATTAGACAAAACTAATAATGGGAACATTAAGAAGTGTTCGGTCATTTTATATGGCAAGACAAACTTCTATTGTGTGACCAAAAAATTTATGCTCCTCAAGAAATTGAAGTGAGAATATTTTGTAATGCCTGTTGATGACAGGCAAACATGCTTGAATAATCAGTGAGGTAGAGAGGGAAGGGTTAAGTCCTTTCAGAAAAATTTAGGACCCTAACAAAAGACTCTTTATAGTTATCAAGGCAGACAGGAAGTATACCTAAGTGTAGGGTCTTGCCTTCCTCAGAAAACTAATCAATCTTTGTCATCTGTTCTAAGAATGCTTATAAATAGGGTCCCAAAGTTCTATGTCATGGGGATTAGATATAATAATTTTTAGTTTTGAAAATATTCAAATCAATGACTTAGTATGTTTTTTAAATCAAGTAAACTGTCACAGTAGTTTAATTTAAGCAATGCAGTTATACAAAAATCCTGGAAAGAAAAGTTGTAAATCGGACTTTAACATAGCTATTATATTGGATTGCTAAACATATGCCATGGAATGCTGACAAACAATTGACAAAGAGGATGCTTTTGTTTTTTGAATAATCAATGATAATCCTTGTGTCCAGACAATAATTAGAGAGCAAGAACAATAGTCTGTTAGGCCACTTTGTCATAGTGTGGGAAAAATCACCATATAATTCGAATACAGAAAACTATCAACTGTTTTAATTTTAATAGTAGAGTATTTGAATTTGACATTTGCAGAAATAGAATTACTATGAAATAATTTTTACAATTTGAAAATAAGTATAATGTAAAATTTTAAAATATATTCTTGTGTATTGACAGTGCAAAATTTGCCTGATTTTTAAAGAGGTAGCATTTTATATAATGATTTTGAGAATGGAAATTCTGATCAAAGAGACAGGCTCTGAGACAACTATAGACATTCCACACTGAGAGAGATGGCCTGAACAAATGTTATGGAATTGGTGTAGAGAATAATGAGTACAGCTCAGATATCTATCAAAGGAACATGGAACAGACATTTGTAACACAGTGATATCAGATATTCTGATTTAGGAGAACTATATAATGCAAGATTATATCCCAGATGATAGCACTTTTACTGTTTAACATTTTTTCTGTTATTTACAATGACATTCATTGTATGCATTTGAGAGTGTATACAAGAGGTATGTTTTAAACTACATTTTAACTGAATCTGAAACAGTTTCACCAAATTTCAAATATCCTAAGGTATCCTTGAAATATATAGCCATACATAACCATATTGTTTATTTTTGGAAAAATGGGGGTTTATTTTTACAGGAAATGGGCATATCTATGGCAACTCAGCTCTCTTGAGATCTTCGCACATCATCAGTCACTGGCTGCTTTCCATTTGGAACAGCGCTTTTCCATAATCACAGGATGCTTTTGATGGTTCCTGTGAGATGCCTGCCCATGCTTAATTAAGATTGGATTTTGCACAACTACTCCTCTTGGAGCTGCTTATTTCTTGAGAAATACTATGTCAGCAATCGGGTAATATTTTATGGATTTACAAGCTTAGCCTCTCAAATAGGATAATAATTAAGAGAAAATAGAAGCACATTGTAGTGTATCACCAAATCAAAATACTGTTTTCATAGGAAGAAATTCAATATAAATATAGGAGCTGATTAATCATTGAGTACTAATGTTGTACACACTTATTGAGCAATAACATATACAGCAAAGTTTGAAGTAAAGAAAAATTATGTGACTGGTATTTGCTTAATTAGTTTTAAACATTAAATGACTTTTGCCAAAGCTAAACCTTATCACTTTGTTTTTCTGCTTCAGTTTTTTTCTTTATTTTTATTTCAGAATATTATGAGGATATGAAATCAATACACACAAATCAGAGGCATTCATATACACCAACAACAGTCAAACTGAGAACAAAATCAAAGACTCAATTCCCTTCAAAATAGCAACAAAGACAATAAAGTACCTAGGAATATATTTAACTAGGGAGGTAAAATACCTCTACAGGGAGAACTATGAAACACTGAAGAAGGAAACAGCAGAGGATGTAAACAGGTGGAAGAGCATACCATGCTCATGGGTCGGCAGATTCAACATTGTTAAAATGTCTATACTACCCAAAGTGACCTACAGAGTCAATGCAATCCCTATTAAAATACCATCATCATTTTTCACAGACATAGAAAAAATAATTTTACACTTCGTATGGTACCAGAGAAGACCTGGTATAGCAAAATCAATCCTAGGCAATAAAAACAAAATAGGAGGCATCAATTTACCAGACTTCAAACTATACTACAAGGCTGTAGTAATTAAAACAGCTTGGAATTGGGACAAGAACAGGGACATTGACCAGTGGAACAGAACAGAGAACCCAGATATAAAACCATCCTCATACAGCCAACTAA
>CAUYPO010027773.1:0-48999 GCA_963574435.1 Cheirogaleus major | reverse complement strand
AATTGCTTTGTTTCTAGATGATTATATAAAGTTTTCTCAGGATGGCTGTTGCTTTGTATGTTTGTTCCAGAAAACACTTTGATGGCTGTTTTTGTCAGGAAAGAGGAGGTCTGTTAGCTAGGATAATTGAGAAATAATTGGGTCAAGTAGGGAATGACTTTATTACAAAATTGAAAAAGCATAGAAATGTTTTCCGTTGCTTGTAATTCACAGACAGGGCCTGGGAGAGAAAGGAGCCCAGGACATGTCATTAGGCCAGGACCCAGGGAGACACACAGGCAACAAATCCGAGGTGCCTCTGTAGCGAATGGCCAATGAGAATTTAGAAACCACATTTCAATTTGAATTTGTACCTGTTCTGTTGAGTACTATAACTATCCTTCACTGTCAAAGATTTGATAAGACTTATAATCCACAATGGCCATATATTAATAATGTCTTAGGGAGTGAATGTGAAAAACCTGTGGCCATATTTTTGGGAAAGAAGAGAACGGAGAGCATCTTTAGGAGGAAACATCATGAGTGATAGCTGAAACTCAGGAAGAAGGAATTTAGAAAGTAAAAAGATGAAAAATTAAAGCTCCTGTCTATGACACTCTTCTCCACATTTGAAGGCCCTACAAATATTACAGTGATCACAGGGTTTTCCTGAGCAGGATGAAGACTTCAGCCATTTGGTATTAAAGACAGGATAGACCCAGAGGGCTGGAGCCCCTGGGAGGAACCAAATCACTCCTGTTTATGTTAGTTTTCATTTGCTATTTCCATGTGGATTTTCAGGTACTACCATCTCACATTGCATTTGAGAGATAAAAGATAATTTGAAAGAAATGTTTGGTGAATAAGCTATATCATGATGATTTCATTTCTAGAACAGGATGTTGTATTTATTTTCTCTTTGAGAAAACAGTGAAAAAGATGATGGCTCTTAAAATTCTTTAACCTTAATCAAGTCACAACTTAAACGTTTCCTAATGACTATAATAATATTTACTATTTTATCATTTTTATAATCTCCCTTCAATATGTACATATTATTAAATTTAGCATAAATGCTTTGTTGGCTTATGTTTAGGTATTTGGTTTTGCTAAATCCTTGAGTTATGGTTTGAAATGACCACTGATATCCCATCCACCAGCCCCAATATCAACTTGCTTGATTTTCACTAAAGAAGTTCTATAATTATAAAATAGTTGACCTTATTTGAAGGTGTTTTTTCTATTTTTCTTTTACCTTTTGATAGAATTGGTTTTTTTTAATTGAACAGTGTTTCTAAATATGTGAATAATATTTGTGCTATTTGAAATGTTTTGTAGAGATCACAGAAGTACATCCACTCCATTATATGTTTTATTACTGTTTGAGTTGGCCCAAAGAAGTGATTAAACCAGGTCACTACTCTTTCATTTGTGAAGGCTCAAAATACAAATAAAATCTGTTTCAATTTCAGAAAGATACACTTTTTTAAAATTAGGTTTCATTCTTTAAGATTATTTTGAAGAAAAATAATTTAAAAAGATAAAATGCTATATTGTAGAAGTTAATAGTGGAAAATTTGGAGGATGCAACTTAGTTGACAGCTTTTAGTTTGCAACTTTTAGCATTATGCATTTATTTGGTTTTCTTTTAAAGGTAGGAAATCAATTCTTAGTGTTTTGTGTATACAACAACGCATTATCCTTTGTAGTTTTTTTTAAATGTGAATGAGGTTAAAGAAGTTATGAGAGATAGTAAAAATCTGTTGAAGTTTTCACAACTGAGGATTAAATAGGCATGCCATGAGATTTGCCTATGGTAATATTCTAGGAATAAGATATCTCTAGGTCAGTATGGAAGCCTGGAATTTCTGTATGATAAAGGACAATGGACCGCCTAGGTATGGTCCAGAAAGTAAGTTTGCTTATTACATGCCAAATTTGTTTAATGGGAACTTTCTCTAAGCAAGCTCAGGATTGAGTTTGGAATGAGTGAGATCAGGGTGCACTCTGGTTAAAGGCTGTAAAGCCAAAGGAATTGGGGTTTTCATTCTACATCTCCTTATTTCCTCAAATCCCAGTAGGGATTGAAGCCCACTCTTCATTCATTACTTTGTAAACTGACTTCCGGCACTACAGTACAAACACACACACACACACACACACACACACACACAAGCATTTTTTTAATTGCATTCGAGCAACTTATTGCAACATACTATATGTCAACAACATATATAAAGCATGGCAAAGAGGAAGAGATAAAAGTAGATTTTCACAATACAACACAGTAGTTGAATCTGATGTGATAAAAAGATCCTAAAACAATCTTAAATAGTCAAAATTAGTCTGAAATTGGTTTTTTTGACATTGTGTCCATGTTGGGAATGAAAGGATGTTTTCCATAAATCTGGCGCAGTTGGTTTCTCTCTAGCATTGGCATATTTTACTATTAATTCAGCTGAGCACCAGTTGAAGTAATTTATATTCAGAGGCCATGTTGTACAAATATATACCTTTAAACATTAAATTCTCACTAAAAGTAAGGAAGTTTCGCATCTGAGGCAGAGCCTCTCATCTTCCCCAGTGAGGGGGAGGCTGGTGGATTCCCCTTGTGGCATAAAATTGAGTCAATACACTGCAAACATCAATATAGGGACTTGTGCAGGTGTGACAATTGCTCTTTGGAGGAGCGAGTGCACAGTTTCCTCTGCACTATCCCATCTTCCAGTCTCTGTGCTCCTCAAGGAAGAACTAGGAGGCAAGTGGGGCATGGAATCCAAGCTCCCATTTCACAGATAATGGACCTGCTGCCCAGAGATGTTCATGACTTGCTCCAAATGTCAACTTATAAGTGGCAGAGCTAGTATTGGGACTTGAGTGTTTTTTTTTATTTCAGCATATTATGGGGGTACAAATATTATGGTTACATATAATTGCCCATGCCCCCTCCCCCCTCAAAGCAGAGCTTCAAGCGTGAGCATCCCCCAAACGTTGCATATCTCACTCATTATGTTTGTATATACCCATCCCCTCCTCCCCTCTCCCACCCGCCCGACACCAGACAAATGTTATTCCTATATGTCCACTTAGGTGTTGATTCGTTAATACCAATTTGCTGGTGAGTACATGTGGTGCTTGTTTTTCCATTCTTGAGATACTTCACTTAGTAGAATGGGTTCCAGCTGTATCCAGGAGTATACAAGAGGTGCTATATCACCATTAGGAGACATCTTTTGTAACCCATTAACAGGCCTAAGGGTATGCAAGACAATCCTGCAGGTCCTCAATTTACACAACAAATCTATGTCCGGTGGCTTATCTCTGATAACAGCTCATTATGTTAAAACATTCCAAGCCTTTAGACAAAGCTTCATGTCTTTAACCAATTACAAGCCAAAGAATCTTTAAACCCATCAATAACCTGTAAGCCCCTGCTTCGAGATGTCCCACCTTTTTGGGCCAAACCAATGTATGCCTCCCACATACTGATTTAGGACTTTACCTGTAACCCTTATCTCCCTGAAATGTATAAAAACCAAACTGTAACCCAGTCACATCGAGTCCACTTGTCCAAGGCCTCTTGGGAGTGGCTCCAGGTCATGGTCCTCAAATTTGGCTCAGAATAAATCTCTTTAAAATTATTTTACAGAGTTTGGCTTTTTTCCATTGACAAAGGAGAAATCCGATTTCCCTCTGCACTGCCTGAGGCTTCTACCTGAGTATTGCTTTGCAATGTGGTTTTTAAAATTTAAAGAAAATCACATCTTCCTAGCAATATAGGACAGCTACCAAAGCTTTACTCTTAGAGTCAGCTTTAAAGAAAAAAGCTTAAAAAAAAGAAGCAACCATTTGAGGAAACAGAATACTTATCCTTAAGACAGAAGCTTTAGAGAAAAAAAAAAAAAAAGGCATCGTAATGGGCTATGGGGCTGACACAGGCCCGTGCACAGGGATTCCCAGCAACGCAACCATTAATAGAAGCAAAGGAAGGGGCTTCTCTTTCATCTCCGTTACATTTCAAGGTCTTCTCATCAGCTTCCCTCAAACAACAGGAATCGCTGTCCCCGTTTCCCCTAGAAAGCCCAAGTGCACGATTTTGCGCGGCGGTTACCCTCCCTATGTCATTAGTTCCTGTTCACTAGGACGCTGGCTTTGTTATTGGTGACCCCAGGGAGGGGCGAGCTGACTTACCACTTCATTTCTTCAGCTGTTCTCCTCCCATGTCCTCCCCAGCTGCATTCGGGGTTCCTTGCATGAGCCCTTGCTTGTTGAGGGCCTCACAGCCTGCTAGCTGCCTGCTGTTGGGACTGTAAATGTCACTTTCAGATTAACCAGCCCCTGCTGTTTAAAAATATCCCTGGACGCTTAACCTTCAAGGCATTGAACAGCAGGAGTAAAAAGATCCACGCCAGACCACCTGTGTGGTGCTGGCCACTCCGGGGAGAGTTCCGCCCTCCAACTTCCGATCCCATCATTCACTTTATTTCAAAATTCTTAGATGTCAAAGACACGAAGCATCTAAAGTCCACCTTGTCACAAGCAATAGGAACAAAGTCATTTTGGCCCTCCTGGGACAAGCTGAAAATTAACTTCCTACAGGTGTTGGTCACTTGAGAAAAAAGTAAGCCCACAGTGAAAACCTTGACTGGGGAAGCTGATCTGGCTTCTCTCCCCTGAAAAGATTTGGCAAAACCCTCTCGAGTCACGCCACTGAATGGAATGGTTCCCATTTCTCGTGACTTGGGGATAAAAAAAAAAAATAAAAGGTTTCCTTCCCAAGTCAGGGTTGCTGGCTCTTGTTGGAGCCGCTTCAGTTACAGAGTGTCCTCACTGCGGGGAGGGCTGGAGCCATGTGGGACAAAGGTCACCTCCAGGTCCCAGCCAGCGTCAGCAGCAGGGAAGCAGAGGCCACACAGAAGTGTATTGTGCTCGGACAACAGGGAAGGGGGAACAGCAGTTTAGAGGCTCCACTTTCTGTAAACACACCTTCCAAAATAAAATCTGACAGCAAGTGGAAAAACCGGCGAGAACAATGAATCCAAGCAAAACAGTTCAAATTGCTGCTTGGAGCAAGTGCAACAGGGTACAGGAGCCGCTTCATTTGTGGGCTTATTTTCCAAGGAAAAGTCAGCAAATCCTGGACGTTCTGGGATTTTTCTCCACTGGACGTGGAAGCAGGAAGGGGACTTCCTGTTACCCATGGAGCGTCAGCATCGTGGAGACAAAGCAAGGCAGGCCAAGTGCTTAGTGCAAGCCAGGCGTGTTGGTGCACACCTGTAGTTCCACCTACTCAGAGGCCAAGGTGGGAGGATCGCTTGAGACCAGGAGTTCAAGACTGACCTGGGCAACGTAGTGAGATCTCATCTCTAAAAAAGTAAAAAAGCACTAGCACAATGCCCACCACATAACTTAATTTCTTGATAAGACAACTTCATTCCAGAGAAGCTCATATAAACCCTTGGAAGAGGTGCTTCTCAAACAAACCATGTTTCCTGGGAAAGCCATCTGTGATTCAAGGAAATTTTTAAAAATTCCATTAAATAAATTCCTTCCCAATGACTCCAAATCAGAATGACTTTGAAATAAGGCCGATGGGGGTTCAAATCCTCACTCCAAGACCAGTGACTCTGAACAAATGGCTGAGCTTTAGTGTCCTACTTCACCATATGGTTGAAAAAATGAAATGACATATATTGAGCTTCTAGCACAGGGGCTGGCTCATAACAGGCACTTAATAGTATCTTTCTAATGAAATTCATTACTTTCAAAAAGACTAGAGACACACACACACACACACATGAAGAACTCTGGTGGTTCAGGTCTCCCTTGACACTATCTCTTTGAGACGTAGATATTTTCTAGAATACAAATGGCAGGCTCAAAACCAAAGGTATTCATAAACTCTTTCCACCAAACACAAGAATATTAATAGAAACATAGTTCTTCAAACATATGTTAGATTCAGAAAGTCACATATACCAAGTTACTTCTCAAACAAACAAACAAACAAAAAAAGTGACCACCTAGCCCAACAAAACAAGGCACCTGGAAAGAAGTTGTCAGTCTTGACCCTTTATGAGAATGCAGATGCCTTCCCCCACCAATTAAATCAGAATTTCTGGGGGTGGAGTCTGGGTGTTTTTACTTGTCTGAAGTCTCCCTACCTCCCTCACTCCAAACACAACTGAGAGAGACAAAAGAACATAAGAAATCCTCAACCCGAGAAGGGTGGAGAAGTATTGCTCTCCTGGTCTGCTCCACCCACAACATTTGCATTTCCAAACATACTTCAAAAATTTGAAGACTAGTTCCAACTGAGATAATCTGCAAGACCTGAAAGGGAACTTTAAGTTGTAAGGCCCAAATTAAAGTGTCAGAGGACTCTAAACAGATTAAGAGGCCGGCTCTCCAGCTTTCCTCAGCTTGCGTCAGCACAAGTCAACACAAGAGCCCCCCCCTACCAGTTTTTCTTTGTCTATCTGGAAGGTTTGGAAAGATGAAGAGCCACTACCCTATGTCTATCTATGCCAAAAAGTTTGCTTCCCCACCGAACACCCTTTCTAAGAGTTTTTATACCAGGAGCAAACGGAGGCAGAGAGTGAATTAAGAGGGAGAGAATATATTATCTAATAATGCAAAGTAAGCTAGCAACATGCTAAAGTCTATTTTAAAAAAATGCAAACAATTCAGAGCCCCCAACCTTGCCCCACTAGACTCAGATCAAAACCAGGTAGTGATTTTTACACAGTTATTTTAGAACTTGAGGTTCCCAGTACACCACTTGCATAATACCTGACTTCTTTGTGTTACCAATTCCGAAAGCCTTCAGCAGATACTGTTTTCCTTACCTGGAAAGGTAGGACACAGGCATCATTTTTGGCCAGGCTCTTACAAACCTTCCACATTGTGCCACGTGGAATCTCCAGATCCACCCACGGCATGTGGATCCCCAGCTACCTGGCTTTGCGCGGGCTGGCTCTTCTGTGTAGAATACTCTTGCTCCTCTTCTTGGCCTGGAAACTTTCTTCAATTCCCACTTACACATTCCTTCCACTGTGAAATTTCTTTCCTAGGCCTACCCAGTATTGCTTCCTTTTTGTTCCCACCTCACCAGAGGGCGGGAAGACACAAAGCTCTGCAAACTGAGGCTTGCACTGCCTGTTTTCCTATAGTTTTTATATTTGCTAAATGCTTGGGGGAGAAAAAAATTTCATGACACATGGAAGTCATATTAAATTCAAATTTTAGTGTCCATAAATAAAGTTTTATTTGAACATAGCCTCATCCAGTCGTACATTTTGCCCATGGCTGCTTTCTCTACAATGCAGTTGAATAGTTCCCATGGAAACCAGATGATGGCAAAAACTAAAATATTTAGTATCTGACCCTTCACAGAAAGTCTGCCAACCCCTGACCTATTTTATTTTTGCATACCAAGTGCTAGAGTCATAGCAAACTCTAAATGTGAAAAAAAAAATTACTACCACATAGCTAAGAAGTAATCAAAATGAGTTGCCTTGTTTCTAAAGAATCAGTGATTAAACTTGTATTTTTTTTTGGCAGGGGTTATAGACCATTTAAGATGCTGCTCTGGGCCGGGCGCAGTGGCTCACGCCTGTAATTCTAGCACTCTGGGAGGCCCAGGAGGGCGGATCCCTCAAAGTCAGGAGTTCAAAACCAGCCTGAGCAAGAGGGAGACCCCCGTCTCTACTAAAATAGAAAGAATTGGCCAACTAAAAATATATAGGAAAAATTAGCCAGGCATGGTGGCACATGCCTGTAGTCCCAGCTACCCGGGAGGCTGAGGCAGGAGGATCGCTTGAGCCCAGAAGTTTGAGGTTGCTGTGAGCTAGGCTGACGCCACGGCACTCTAGCCTGGACAACAGAGTGAGACTCTGTCTCAAAAAAAAACAAAAAAAGAAAAGATGCTGCTCTGCATTTCGGTTAAAGTGTCACTAAGCTTCTAAATTTCAATATAATTTTCTTAACTCAAATATTAATAATTATTGTTTGCTTTTTGAATTATGTGAACTCAGTTCACTGGTGTCTCCTGCTGGCAGTGCTGAATAGGGAGAGAAGTGTCACAAGCTAACTGGTACAGAAAAATCAGCCCTTCACTTCTCCCAGGGATAAGGCAGTCCATTGTAATGTGCAGAGGAACACCCCAAAGTTACCAGAGGATAAACTGACATGACAATGCATCTGCCTCCTGTGAAAGATTGCTGATCACAAAATGTGGAATCATACACTCTTCTCTTCATAGGTAAGGGAAGGCAGGCCCGGAGAGTTTGCTTGGCAATACTGCTTCCTCTCTGCAGCCATCCTTAGCGTTCGCTGGATGCGTTCTTTCTCGCCCATTAAAGGAAAAGCGCACTTGTTTCACCCTTCCTGATACTTGTAGCTTCTTCATCAGCCACTGGGAGATCCCACCTCTCATCCTCACAGTCCACCCAGCTACCTGGGCCAAGTACGGCAGGGTAGCAGGCCACAGGGAGTTGTCTAGTGCCCTGGCCCCACACCTGAAATCCAGATGTCCAGAGAAGAGTCTAGGAAGAGGGAGGATGCAGGAAGCTCCCCTTGACTGTCACAGGGCTTGGCAGAAGGCACCCACGAAGGGCACACCAAGATTGCCAAAAAATGCTTTCCTTAGGCCAGAAGCTTGCTCCTGCAGGGGGTGGGACCCACCTCCAGCTGAGGAGCAGGGGGCAGGGAGGATGAGCTGCAGAGGCTGCCCTTCCTGCAGACAATGGTTACCAAGGGGACCCTGGCAGGGGGCCAAGAAGGCACCAAGTACAAGGGCAGCCCAAGGGCTTCTGAGGATGGCCGGGCCCCCACACAGCCCAGCCAAGCCCAGCCACACAAAGGACATTGCACAAAGCAAAATGTCAACAATCTTTATTAACAAACTCGATGCAGGGTTAACTCTTTAACCCTGCTAACAGCAAATACAGCATCTCTGACTAGATCAAGCACGGAGAGGTACAGACTCAATAAAGATTGTCTCTTAAAAGAGGATTGAAAAAATATATATATCTGCATATTTTTTTGAAACACTAAAATTTTCCAGTGTTGCAGAAAAAATATCCCAAAGTGATTTCAGTCCATAAAAAACAGCATTTGGCAGTCTGTGCTGCCTTAGAAACCCAACTCAGGACAACCCTAGGAGCAAATCACCCCGTAATTAAAAAAAAATATCCCCCTTTTGCTTCTTCCTTGTTCAACTTCCACTGCCTAGTCCCAAAAACACCCAAATGACGGGATAAACAACATCCAGCTCACTTCTCTTGGCCCCTATCACCAAGGATTTGGAATCTTCACCTCTACTGCAATCGAGGAATTGATCTCTCATTTCTGGGCCAGGTCCCTAGAAACCTGCAAATCATCCTCATGCTTCCTTCCAGGAAGGGCCTGAGGGCACCTTGAAAGATCAAGGGGGCGGTATACCTGGCCAAGCTGGAAAGCCTGCTGGGCTAAGAACAGGGGGGCTCTTCTAAGCAAAAATAAAATACCCCAAAGCTTATAACTGAATGTCTAACCTACCAGGCAAAAACAAGTAGCAGCAGGCACCAAAGTACTGGCTGCCCCCAAAAGATGCACATCTCCCCTCTTTAGCCTAAAGGTAAGGGAGGGGAGTGAGAGTATTTGACCTCATAGCGCACACCTTAGACTGAAGCCATAGTGCAGAGAAAGATGTTCAGTCAAAGGGTAGTTTGTGCTGTGTCTGGATGGATAAAGCTGCCATGGCGGCTTTCTGGAAGCTTTCCCCCCTTATGCAGCGTTTCAATTCAGCTTTGTAACTGACAAATACTTCAACAGCAGCTTCTCAGAAACCACCAATGGAAACAGACCACCCCTCATTCGAGGATCACAGCTCTTTCCAGTCAATGGGCTTCTTGCCGGACTTCTGCAGCAGCTCATTGGTCTTAGAGAAATGTCTACATCCAAAGAACCCTCTGTACACTGACAGTGGGGAGGGATGCGCAGTCTGCAGTACGTGGTGCCGCTTCTGAAAAAGAACAGGAGAAAAGGTGGCAGATTTGGGATTCTTCTTTTTAAAAAGACTATGGCTGTTGCACTTTGAAGACCTTGTGCAATTTCCCTTTGCCCTCTCTAAATTCTCCCATGTTCCAAAGTGGAGCACTCAGCATTTGTATTGGAATACAAGTCCATCTGTCAAGCAACTACTTTGGCTAGGCCCTGAGATGCAAAGAGGAACGGTCTCAGCCTTCAACTTGGCAACATCTCTGCAATTTTTCAGTGCCCACATCTCAGCAACAACTGTGCTAAGATTGTATTTGCTGAAGGATATCATGATACATACACACATGCTCCCTCATGGTGGGGTTATAAACCACCCCAAGTTGAAAATATCTTAAGTTGAAAGTGCATTTAAATACATCCAAATGACCTGCTAACAATCACAGCTTCGCCTAGCCTATCTCAAGGGTGCTTAGAACATTACCCTATAGTTGGGCAAAATCTAACACAAAACCTACTTTATGATAGCGTTGAATTTCTCATGTGATTTACTGAATGCACTGACAATGAGCAACAGAATGGCTGTAGAAGTGCTCAAAGTATGGTTTCCCCTGAATGCATATCACTTTCTTACCATTGTAAAGTCAAAAAAACCCCCAGAGTCCAACCTTGTAAGTTGGGGGCCATCTATTCACATCAGGGAGCTCACAGTAGCACACTGCTGTTATCAGCTAAAACCTAATATAAACCCAGTCATGGAATTGGCTGAAGATATTTTTCTGAAATCCTTACCGTGGGATATCACATAGCTATTAGGAGGAACAAGGTCAAACTACACATACTGTTATGATGACCTCCAATAAAAAAATAAAAGAAGATGAATTCACTTAAAAGCTTTTTAAAGAAAAAAAAATACCTTACTTATACTCTGAACAGTCTCACCATAAAAATGGAATAGTCATGCATTGTCTGATGAGATCTCTTCTGAGAAATGCATCACTGGGCGATTTCATTGTGTAATCAGAGTGTACTTACACACTAGATGGCAAAACCTACCACACACCCAAGCTGTATGGTCTAGCCTATCGCTCCTAGGCTACAAGCCTGTACAGTATGTTAACGTACTGACTACTACAGGCACTTCTAACACAATGGGAAGTATTTGTGTATCTAAGTGTTATCAAAACGTAAAAAAAGTAAAAATATGGTAACAGAATCTTACAGGACCACCGTCATATATGTGGTCCGTTTTTGACCAAAATGTACTACATGACTGTACTTTGATTTTTCAAAGGTCAACTGTAGAATAGAGAGACCGTGGGCCATTTTTGTTTTCTTCTTCATTCTTTTCTGCATATAAAAACCAACAAAAATGGCCAGGTGTGGTGGCTCACACCTATGATCCTAGCACTCTGAGAGGCCTAGGAGGGAGGACTGCTTGAGCCCAGGAGTTTGAGGTTGCAGTGAGCTATGATGACACCACTGCATTCTAGCCAGGGCAACAGAGCAAGACTGTCTCGAAATTCTTAAAAAATTGTTTTTAATTTAAAAAATAAAAACAAATCATTGTTTCTCAAAACATCCCTGCCTTCCAGAGACTCAGACCGGCAGGGTGGTAATTAAAATGAAGTGGCCCAATATGGCTGAAAGCACAGAGCCTAGAGCCAGACTACCTGGGTTAAAGGCCCAGCTCTGCCATGAAGTGGATTGTGTAATATGTGGAAGTTGCTGCAACTCTCTAAAGCTGCTTGGGTTTTTATGTGTAAATTGGGAGTAACAGTATCACCTAGCTTATGAGGTTACTATGAAGGATCAAATGAAGGTCACAGGATAGAGTATCACAGGAAATAATGCATATCACGTGCTGAGCACATGTGTGGGCAGCGCAGGCTCCTTCCTGCGAGCTTCAGCTATGGTGAGCTTTGAAGGGTAAGTTAATCAGCCTCCGAGGAAGGAAGGGACCTCCACATTCTGGGCAGAGGAAGCAGGATATGCAAAGAAAAAGGCAGGGAAGTGGGGACAGAGAAAAAGTACAGGCGGGTCTTAGCCTGGAGCCCAGAGGAGAAAGAGGGAAGTCCCGGTTGAAAGGCTGGCTGGGGGCCACCCCCCCCCAAACCAACCTGTCAGCCTGAGCCAAGGCTTTCCAGGGAAAATGTGTTCGCACCCTCCAGGCAAGATCAGATGAGGACCTAGACCAGCAAGGCTATGAGGATGGACTTGACCAAGTCCAGCGGGAAGAAACAACAGATATAAGTGATCACACAAGGGCAGGTGAGGGGGAAGAGGCGGCAGGGAAAGGAGGAGAAAGAAGTAGGCAGGTGTCAGGAATGGCGTTCTGGATTTCTGGTTGGACAACTGGGCAGATGGTGGTACCTTATCGCAGGAGAGTAGAGAGAGGAGCAAGCTTAATCAGGGACTGATGAGGAAAGGGAAAATTTAGTTTGGAAAATGTTGAATTTGATGTGCCTAAGGGACAGTGGTAAGGAGGCACGCTATAGACCTAGAGCTCAGGAGAGACACTGGGCTGGAGACAGGCAATTTGATTTTGGCGATCAAGCTACTTTAACAACTGTTTGCTTTTAGACCAAACCATGTTTAATAACAAATATTAGCAATATGCTGAATAAGAGCTATACTGGCCATAAAACTTCCTAAGGGACAGATTAGAATTACTCGCACGCATATCTCTTATACAGCTAATCAGATCTTAGTGGTCCATAAGGTCAGATCTTACGTTGTTCATACAGTAAGTTATTGCTACCGCAAAGGCTTTGCGAGAGTTAAGGTTCCACATGAAAAGGGTCGAACTCCATGGCCCATGTTTGATATATTTGCCATTTCTGATACACCAATTATCTCCTGCTGATATACCAGACCACCATCCTCTCTGATGGACCGAAAGGATTCAAGGATGATGTCTAGATCTCTGATCTCCACAACCAGGCACGCAGGTGCTTCAGTAAATGAAGGGGAAGAACAGAGAAGGAGCAGGTTGGGGGAGGATGCAGGAAGGGCAGCAACTGGTTTGGTCATGTTGGGAGTTCACAATTAGACTTCAGGTTTAATGACTGTAGTAGTTTCATGAGGAAGTTAAATTTGTGATTAAGTAGAATTCTTGGTGTTTTCTATATGCTCCCAAATTTCTTGGAAGGAAGAAACTTGCCCTTTTCATCATTTATAGGATCACTTATTAAATGAATGTGACCCGGGGACCTCTGTACCTTTTATGTATGTGACAAGTTTATGCCTACATTACTAACTGCATTAAATCACAAGTTGGCCATTTGCTTTCCTCACACATAACTCATCATCATTCCTGTAATTTGTCTGAATTCAGCTCAGTTTCATGGGAAACCCAACTCTAAGTTTTAAGGGAAAGTAAAATTTATTTTATGACATGTATCTTCTAGGACCACACATGAGGGATTCCTAGAATCCTCTAAACTATTTAAAGTGTTTAAAGAAAACATACCCTATCGATGGCACTGCCCTTCTTCTGAGCATAAGAGCCCCAGAGCAGGAAGACAAGGCCGTTTGAGTTCTGATTTAGCCAGGACACAACTGCATCGGTAAATTGCTCCCAGCCTCTCTCCTTATGAGAATTGGCTTGATGGGCCCGCACGGTGAGGACAGCATTGAGGAGGAGGACACCTATGAATACACACAGGGGAAAGAGGTTAAACGTAGACTCAGGCACATCAGCTAAACCACCCAGCAACAGGGGTTAGACACATGCTGAAACCACGTGCTTGACAGGTGAGCCGAAGGAAAATAGGTTATAAAGAAAGCATTGCAACACGACCAGCTGCGACCTCTGGGTGAGAAGCTCAGAGAGCATTTTATTCTCCTCTTCCAGCTTGCTGCAGTGGATGTGCCTTATATGCCTCCATCAAAAGGAATTGTGTTAAAAAAAAATCCCAAGAGATATTGGGATCCCAGGAACACTATAGGCCAAAATGATTCATGGAAACAAAAATCAAACTGCAAGAAACTGAATAAATATTTTCTTTATCCTGGTTGTAGAGTGTCAAAAAAAAAAAAAGTCTCCCAGATAGGTATAAACACACACATGTACAACCCACGTGTCAAAATGAGCAGAGTCAGTCTGGGCAATATAGCAAGACCTTGTCCCTAAGAAATATAAAGTAGCCAAGTACAGTGGTGTGAGCCTGTAGTCATAGCTACTTGGGAGGCTGAACCAGGATAGGTTGAGCCTGGGAGTTCAAGGTTGCAGTGAGCTATGATCACACCACTGAACTGTAGCCTGGGCAACAGAGCAACACCTTGTCTCTAAAATACAAACAAATAAGCACCCCCTGCCCCCCCAAAAAACTATGTGAGCCCACCTTTGTAATGGTCAGAGTTAGGTAAAGTGGATAAATTTTTTAAAATATTAACAAGGAACACACTTGTCTTTCAAATTATAAAACATGAAAGAAAACATTGGCTGCAAAATAAAAACTTACATACTTTTTTTACTTATATAAATTAGCCATTTTATTAGCGTTCATTAGTTCTTTATGGCAGCCCTTTCAAACTATTAAGGAGCAGGACAGAGAGGACAAGCCTGTGGGCACCAGTCCAAAGTACATCTCGCACGGGTTGGTCTACCTTGCTTGGCCCACCCAGACAGGTCTCCATGGCCGGGATGAACAAAACCATCTATGTCTGTAGACAGCTCTTTGTAAATGTTTTCCAAACTAAAAGCAAGTGGGAAGAAAAAGAAAACAGATTAAGTATAATTTTGAAAGCTCAGTAACCTCTAAGATACATATGAAAAGATTAGAGGTTACAGCGAGCCTTTGGAAAGGACAATGGAACACATGGCACTAATTAACGAGATAAGCACCACCGGTTTACCTTCTGATAGCTTAATCTGCCAAAGACCTTTCCTCTGGTCTGTGCTTAGATTTAAGGAATAGCACTTTGGAAGAGGTAATTAGCCCAGCAGTTACAACTTTCCCCTCCCCATTAATGCCCAGTTACAGTTTTATATATCTACCATATTTATCTACATTTTATGTACATAAAATCCTCCAAAGCAGCAGTTCTTAACCAGGGGTAATTCTGTCCCCCAAGGAACTTCTCACAATGTCTGGAAATATTTCATTGTCACAATTGGGGGGTGGGGTGCTACTGGCATCTAGTGGGTAGAGGTCAGGGATGCTGCTCAACATCCTACAACACACAGGACAGTTCCCCTCTCCCACAACAAAGAATGACTCAGCCCCAAATGTCAGCAGTGCTGAGGCTGAGAAATCCCGCTCCTAAGGCCAATGAAAGTTCCTCAAAATAGTTGCCCCTATAATTTGCAAAGTACACCTCGGGAAGTTATCATGATTGGACCAGAGCCATTTGTAAAGCAATTGTACCTGGGTGGAGGTGGAACAGGTCTTTGAACACTAAAGCAGAGCCCGTGAGCTTGATTGGGTCCATGATATGGATCCTGTCCCAGGATAACCACCTTTACCTGTGAACACCAGGTGGCGAGAATTAATACTGTAGTGTAGGCAGTCTAAATGAACACCTGGCAGACTGATAACCTACACAAAGGGACACAACAAGGGGAGCCCTTCTTCACCCACTGAGAACCCCAAGAAGAGAGTAATTGAGCACGATTACTTCCCACTACCAAACTAACCTTCAATCACCCTAATGCACTGCCTCACCCCCTTCTCTGACAAATGTTTGAAACAATTTGGGGTCAATTTTGCTTTCATCCCCTTCATTTTTCAAATTACAAAAGTAAACATGCCCTTGGCACAAGCACAACCATCCAGAAACATACAAAATAGCTAACCATCTCCTGGTCACCCCTATCCCATCCTGAGTTAACCATTTTTAGTTACCTATATATACATATATAAAATCGAGGTTACTGTACTCATTACCCCACATCTTGTATTTCTCATGTCACATTTCGGGCATCCTTCAAGTGAACTGAGAGCTCAATCACTAGTCACGGGCAGACAGCTTGTTTCCCAGTGTTTTCTATCACAAAAACATAGCAGTAAACATCCTAGTATGTATATCCTCACACACTGCTGCTTTTACTTCTGTGGTGTAGATCTGCACTAGTGGAGATGCCGATCAAAGGACAGGTGGCTTTTGAACTTTCATAGAGATGTGTCCAGTTACTTTTCAATGAGTCGAAGCCATTCACATTCCTAACCAGCAGCATTGGAAAAGTGCCGGTTCCCCTACATCCTCTAACACTGGGGTTCTGAACCCCGGCTGCAGCCTGCTAGGAACTGAGCCACTCGCACTGCTGCCTGAGCGAAGCTTCATCTGTATTCACAGCCGCGCCCCATGGCTCACATCACCACCTGAGCTCTTCCCCACCACCCCATCAGTGGAAAAATTGTCTTCCGTGAAACCAGTCCCTGGTGCCAAAAAGGTTGGGGACCACTGCTCTAACAGGTGGAGCCAGAAGAGACTGAGGTCAGGTCAAAAGGGCTATGGGAATAGGTGGCAAGAAGCAATGAAGAGTAATGAGGCCACCTGTCACAGGAGGTGTTGAAGTATTAGCTGGTGCATCCTTTGGATCCGGTGTTCGCCCATCCCACCTCCCTTCTCATGCCCTGCCCACATGTTCTTTCTTAGAGTCTTCCTCCACAGCTGACATATTCTTTATCCTTCAGAATCCAGCTCCAGACAGCCCATGACCAGGAAGCTTTTGGGGACCTCTCGTCCCTCCTCTTGGTGCTCACACTGTTGCCAGCATATTCTTTGCATGAAGCAACCTGTCCCTGCAGGGAAGCTTTCCAGCTGCGATCTCTGGTCCTGGAGGAGGGAGCACCACGGGCAAGCTACCTGCCCTGGCTCTGGATGCTCATCTGCAAAGCTGCCCGGCTGGCCCATCCAATCCTCATAGGTTTGATTCTCTTTTGAGTCTTCCCTGTTTGTATGCTCACTGGTATTAAGGACAGGGCACTCAAATAAGGAGCGAACTGAATTTAATTAATTAAACTGAATTTAATTTCAAAACCAAGGAGTTCTATTCTAAGTTCCCGCTCTAAAATGAAATTGTGAAAATTTCTAAGTATCAGGTGTGGTTGCCTTATCAAGATGGCTTATTCACCTATTCCATGCCTGTTTAACAGGTATTTATTAAGTTCATACAGTGGTGAAACCACAAATAAGCATTTGAACAAGAGACTAATTTGACCAGAGCAGCCAATCAGCAACTGTTATATAAGATGAACTAAAGCAAAGAGATTTGTTAAAAGGACAGCAAAACTGTTCAGGCCAGATAAAAGTCAAGAGCTTTAAAGTGTCAACTGTAAGATAGTGTGGTCAAGTCAGGGTGGGGTCAACTATAACTAGTTGAAAGAGACTTAACTGCTTGGTGTTTCAGTTTCCTCATTACCACCACAATAATACCTAACACTGGTATGGGGTCGGTTTCAGGATTAAATACAGGAAATGAAGGCATACAGACTGGGTCTATGTACACATTTCTTTCATTTTTGCTGCATAAATAGTACATGCTCATAAGAGTAAAGACAGGCTGAGATACAGTCAGTCAAACCTAACAATTTCAGTGTTTTGTTTGCTACTGAATTATGGACAGTAGCTTAATTCCAGTGTTCCTAATTAAAACATACTATTTGATTCCCTCCCCGAACAGAATTCATTAACAACTTGTACTTACATCTCTTATGTCACACATTTGGGTCCACGTGAAGACTTGGTGTGGAGGTGGATAAACAGTGTAATGTTTTCTTTCTTCTGCAACAAATCCCATTAGCTGATTTAAAGATAAACTAGACTTAAAATCAGACTCTCACTGGAAACCATACGAATTCAGTAAGAAAGCTAATGCAAGTTATTTGAAGCACCATCTAAAATCCAAAAAGATTTTATATTCAAATTCTTTAAAACAAAACAAAAATTGCACCCACCCCCAGTTGCTCAATCACATCAATTCCCTGAGGAAGCCACCCCCCACACACTTTTTTTTTTTTAAAAGGCCAAGCCAGGTTTCGTTCAGTTCGGCTGGCGGTTTTATTAAGCCAGCATTTCCTGGAAAGTAAAGCACTTGAAAGAAACCGTGATATCTCACAGTCTAACAACTTGAACCAACGTTGGGACTGAAAACATCATGGCTTTGTTTTATTTACCCCCTTTGCGTGAAAAGGACGTTGAAGGAGGGAAAGAAAACAGGAACCCATGGAAGCCATGTCCTGTAATCGTGGACTTGGGCTGCTACTGCGCTAACAGGACAAAGGGCCAGCGGCCTCCACGTTTACTAAACCCCTGTGCAAGGTACAAGCACCCACACTTACCTTTATAAAATATGGTTTCCCGAATTCCCCGCTGAGTTGCTTCTTCCAACTCTCGCCGAAGCCCACGGGCACGTTGCGGGCCGCGAGCCTGAGCAGGGCCGCGGCCTTGTTCCTCTGGATGCGGACCAGCTGCTCCGGGCTCAGCGGCGAGGAGGGCGGCGTGCCGGGCTCGTCCTGCCCGGCCCGGGCCTTCTTGGCGGGGCTGGCCTGCAAGGGGTCCCCGCAGAGGCGGGTCACGAGCTGCAGCGGCCCTTTTCCAGGCGCCTGCAGCTTCCGGCCCAAACCCAACAGCCCACGGCAGAAGATGCCCATTTGCCGAGCAGGTCGGAGCAAAACCGGACACTGGGAGCCCAGGGCTAAGTCTGGCCCGGAAATTTGCAGTTTGGGACTAAAATGGCGCGGGGAAAGGGTCTGGGGGATCCGCGGGAAGGGGGACCCTGCCGGGAGGCGCCCCGCCCCCGCCGAGCCCGCCACTAGCGCGTCCCCACGCGATCATTTCGCGGCAAAAACGCCCCCCCCAAGATCCCACCCCTCTCCCTCTCTGATTGGACGGCACGCCGCGCGGGCGGGCCGGCGGCGAGCCGATTGGTGCAGAGGACCGCGAGGCTCGTCCCTATTGGCCGGCCCCTCAGCATGGCGGCCGATGAGGGACGGCGGCGGCTATTTTGAACACGTGGAGGCTGTTTTGAACGCCGGGCCCCGGTTTGCCGAGCCGGCGGCGCGCTCCTGCACCCCTTCGGTCGGGCGGGGGCCACAGCTTCCCTCCCCCTCCCCGGCTCCCCCGCCCCCGGCGCCCGAAGCAGTCTGCACCGCGACTCACCGCCGCATCCCCGCTCTCCTCAGCTAAGGCCGCCACGCCGGTCCCCAGGCCGGCCGGCTCGGGGCTGCGGGAACGTCGCTTCCTGGCGGGGCTCGGGGAGAAGAAGGAGTAGAGCGTCTTCTGGCCGATCATCCCGGAGCCGAGGAGGGGGCGAACACGCGCCGCCCGGGGACCAGCGAGGCTTGCGCTGGCTGTGGCGATCCGAAATTGGCGCCAAGCGGCCGCGCATGCTCCGAGCGAGGGGTTTTGCAGGGGACAGGGGGCGGCGGAGCGCCCAGTGCGCATGTGCTGTGCGGGGGCCGCCGCGCAACGCCCCCGGGGCGAGGTGGGGCTTGCCATGGTGCCTGGGGCTTACTCTTTCATTCATTTGTGCCACTGGATCCAACTCTGCCTTTTGGAAAGTCCCAACACCTCTTAGCTGTAAAAAGAAAAGTACCTGCCCCTTAGGTGTGTTATGGGAGTGAGATGAGCAATATAATAGTATTGGTTGAGCTCTTACGTGCATGATCTCACCCAATTTTTAAAACCTATTTAATGAAGACAAGCTAAGGCTTAGAGCAGCCAGACATTTTGCTTAATCTATAAAGTTTGGGGGAGACTTTCATTGAGGTCATGGAGGTTAAGCTCCTGATTCATACTCCAAATGTCACCGCCTTATGCCACCCCTTCCCCCACCGTACACCTAGCTCCTTTTGGTTCTATCTCCAAAATACATCCCGAATTCAACTGCTGCTCTTCCATCTCCTGGCGACAATCCCAGCTGGTCTTCTCTTTCCTAGGGAGGGATTGTAACAGGGAATGGCCTGGAAAAAAAAGGCAAAAATATTTTCTGTCTCTTTAACACATCCTGCACTCCTTTTCCAGAACTAAAGCCTGCATCCCTGCCTCAGGCCAGTGGTTGGGAGGGGCAGGGTAAGTCTTTTGTTATTTGTGCAACCAGAGATGGCCCAGCCCCTCCCTGGTAAAGGGTAGAGGTCAGGGACTTATCTTCAGTTTAGATGGGACCATCGGAATGGTCAACTATAGTTGAACTGTAATTGCCTGAAGCTGAGAACCCATCCTTTAAAAGCTCTGTATTTCTGCTCATATGAGGATGGATGCGTTTCAGACAGGAGTCTCAGACAGGAGTCTCTATCCTCTTCCTTTGCTGGCAAAGTAATAAAAAATATCTCTTTCTTTCCTCTCCTCAAACCACTTGTCCTTGTTCTTCTGATTGGGCCTCATAGACAAGTGCCTGAGCTTTCGGTAACAGGATCTTTTTACATCAGGACAATCGGGTTAAAACCCTTCTGTGGTTTCCAAACAGGCTTAGAATAAAACCCCAGCTTCTTACCCAGCCTGTAAGGCTGCTTCCTTCTCTGACCAAATCTTCCTTCCCTACTACGGAATCCAACTTCCAGAACATTTGCTGGACACACCCAGCTTGTCCCCCTTCACACGCCTGCACACACTGTCCCCCATCAGGTCTGGCCTGAAATCCCTTCTCCTGCCCCACTTTCTAGCTCCTCGCTCTATTTGTAGCTGTTACACTATATAAAATTCTCTTATTTATTCTTTCCTTGTTTATTCTGTCTCTGTCTCCAAAGTGTAACCTGGGCGAGGGCAGGAACATTATCCTTCTTGTTGCTGGGGTGTCCCAGTGCCTAGGACGAGGAGCAGACGTGCAAAAAGAGAGAGAAGCTCATAATTGAAAATCATCTGCCTTTACAGACACTTTGAAAAACAGTTCAGCTGTTTTGTATAAAGTTAAACATTCACTTAGCACGTGACCCAGCCATCCCATTCCTCGGCATTTACCCAAGTGAAACAAGAAGCAGTATTCACACAAAAGCTTGTACATGAATGTTTATAGCAATTTTACTCACAATTGCTTAAAACTGGAAACAATCCAAAAGCCCCACTGGCACGTGGTACTGGCTACTGTGTGGATTGTAGGATGGAATACTACCCAACGGCAAAAAGGAACAAACAGCTGATACAAAAAATATGTATCTTAAAAGCAGTGTGCTTAAGTGAAAGAAGTAAGACACAAAGGCTATATATTATATGATTCTACTTATATAAAATTCTGGAAAAGGCAAGGTTATAGGTTGCCGAGGCTGGGTGAGGGGGAGAGTTAACTAATAGGCTGAAGGAGTTTTGTGGCTGATGGAGCAGTTCTGGATCTTGATTGTGGTAGTGGTCATACAATATTGTACATTTGTCAAAATGTACATTACTATGAACTAAGACGCTTCGGAACAAAGCCCCAAATCTCGTAGGAGTTTCATTCCAATGGGGGGAGATAGAAAGTAAATAACACTTAGGAGCGACAATCGAAACTCACATTATTTGGAGCATAGTAGCACTTCTGGCACGTCCTGTCATTTAATCTTCACGGCACTCTCATGACATAGGTGTTGTAGTCCCCGCTTTCCGGATGAGGCCATTCAAGCCCAGAGAGGTTAAGTGACCTGTGAGGGCCCACACAGCTACAGTGGAGGAGACAGAAACAAAAGCCACGGGGTCTGACTGCAGAACTCATGTTACCACCAGCGACAATATGCGGTTCCCCAGCTCCCTGTCCGGACACGAAGGTAACCCTCGATGAGATGTGACACCAAATAATAGTTCTCTTTTATTATTATTATTTTTTTATTTTTTGTATTCTTTTTATTTTTTCCTTTTCTACCTGAAGCCGAATGTAAAAATAATAGTTCTCAAACCATAGATGATCCTTGACGGTTGCAGAACACATGTTAAACCGGAACACGCAATGCTTGCAACGCATCGAGGGAGCCAGCAGGTGGCGCCGGAAGACCGCGGCGCTGCTTGTTTTGCAGACGTGCCTGCACGTCCCAGCGTGCCCCGGAAGTCGACGCGGAAGCCGAGCTGTGGGTGCGTGTTTTTCCCGCCTCCCAGGGCCCCTCTAGGGTGTTTGCAGGACTCCCAGCTGTGCCGCTGCAGTCTGCAGTATTGAAGAGAACCCTCGCCACCCCCAACCCACGCACGTGCTGCCATTCTTACTGCCAGAACTGTGTTTGCCCTTGTTTAACTGGTTTGCATTTAGGTGCTGAATCATATCATTTGAGTACACTCTGCCTACCTGTTTTAATACCGGCGGGGGGCGGGGCGGCCAGTTATCCCTCCCCATTAACGGGGTGGGCAGGAGCTAGCCTGCTTTTCTGGGTGACTTTCCTGGGCTTCTTGGGCAAACCCATTCCCCTCTCTGGGCGTCACTTTCCCCCTTTGTAAAATGAAGGCTTGGCTTGTAGATTCCAAATTTGGTTGTGGCGTGTGAATTCCCAGGGGAGAGTTCTTTCAAAATTCAGAAATTTGGGCGCGGAGCGCAGGCATCTGGGTTTTTGCAAGCTAGCCAGCTGATTGTGATGCACAGCCAGGTGTGGGAGACCCTGGACCGGATTGTCCCCAGGGGTCCCCTCCAGCTTTACTGTCCTCTACTTCCTTTCTAGGACATGGATTTAATTTTTAAAATGGCAACTTAGGAATGTTGCTGTGGAACCACTTTGATGAACAGAGTTTTGCACTGGGGACAAAACCTGGGCGATCTCTTTGCCTTGCCAGTGACATCCATTTCTTTCCTGTGGGGAGACAGGATGGACAGATTCCTGGTGAAGGGGGCTCAGAAGGGCCTTTTGGGAAAGGGGGAGGAGCAAGAGCAGACCGGAGAGGTGCCAGTCATGTTGGGAGATGAGGAGAGCGATGAGGAAAGCCCAAAGAAGAGGCCCAGGAGAGAGACCCCGGGTAGTGGAGTCCACCTGGAAGGCCCCAGCTGGCGGCACATTCGGGCAGAGGGCCTGGACTGCAGTTACGCCGTCCTGTTTGGCAGAGTTGAGGCGGACGAGATTCTCCGAGAGCTGGAGAAAGAAGTGGAATATTTTACAGGTAAGCAGAGCACTCTGTGTGTGTTGGAAGGCGCGTTTGGTAAAACTAATGATCTTCTGTTTGGAGAAAGCTGAACTCAGGAGCCGTTGATTACTGATGGGTTCAGTAATGGATTCAACAAATGTTCGCTAGGCACCTCTGGGCCAAGCACCCCGTTACCGTAGGTGCTTGGGATACAAACTTGAAAAATACAGGCTTGCCTGTCTCCTTGGAGCTGACAGCTGACGAAAGTGAATTTCCACCTGGCTACTGATTGGCGCCACCGGGGAAAGTTAAAAACAAAAATCATGCTGGGTTCTACCAATTGAATCAGAATAGCTAAGAGGTGAGCGTCAGTGTTTTTTTGTTTTTTTTTGAGACAGAGTCTCACTCTGTTGCCCGGGCTAGAGTGCCATGGCGTCCGCCTAGCTCACAGCAACCTCAAACTCTTGGGCTCAGGCGATCCTCCTGCTTCAGCCTCCCAAGTAGCTGGGACTACAGGCATGCACCACCATGCCCAGCTACTTTTTTCTATATATTTTTTTAGTTGGCCAATTGATTTCTTTCTATTTTTAGTAGAGACGGGGTCTTGTTCTTGCTCAGGCTCATCTTGAACTCCTGAGCTCAAAAGATCCTCCCGCCTCGGCCTCCCAGAGTGCTAGGATTACAGGCGTAAGCCGCCACGCCCGGCCGGGCATCATTGTTTTTAAAAAGCTTCCAGGTGATTCTAATGTGCGACCAGGGTTAGAATCACTAGGGGAGATGGCAGATAACCAGGTAATTCCTCTACACCTGTGGTTCTCAATATCCTCTGCAGGATTGTTGCTTTTCAGAACTGATTGGTGGGCCCCACCCTGCAGTTTTATATCTAAGGAGTTTCCAGGCGATGCGGATGCTGCTGGTTGGGGGACCGCACTTTGAGAACTGCTGCTCTCCCCTGTGATGAGTACACAGGGATCTGGTCAAGCGCTTCAGAAGGTGTAGAAAAACCCACAGGAGACCCCAGCCTGTAGCCTGAGCCGTGTGAGCCCCACCCTTCGTGGAGCCATAGGCCCTTAGTCCTCACAGTTGGCAAAACCACCCTAGCGTGTAAACTAACTTCATCGTCCTCTTTATCTGCTCCTGTTGTAGTTAAGGCAATTAAGTTACAATATTTAATTAAAAAATAGCCTGGGACTGTGTTTCTCTAAGTGTAGGACAAGAGTCACTGTTCTTGAAAATTTGGGGCATTCGACATTTTCATGAAATCTGAAGGAAAAAAACTGGGGGCAAACCACAATAACTTTTGAGGAGGGGGTCCTCAGCAGGGTGTTAAATTACATTGAATGACACAAGGAAGTGTTCTTCCTGTTTTACTTCCCTTCCAATCCTGAATACCCAGGGAGTGTGTGTGTTGGGCACTCACCTGCCTGGATCTCTGGGGGGCTCAAGAGGGATGGAACTGCCTTGTTTCATCTGCACAGGTGCGCTGGCCAGGGTCCAGGTGTTCGGGAAGTGGCACAACGTGCCAAGGAAGCAGGCGACGTACGGCGACGCTGGGCTGACCTACACGTTTTCAGGCCTTACGCTGTCTCCCAAGCCGTGGATCCCAGTTCTAGAGCGTGTCCGGGATCGTGTCTCTGGGGTGACTGGACAGACTTTCAACTTCGTGCTTGTCAACAGGTGACGCCCTACCTGTTCAGTGGACTAAATTTTATAAAACTTCTTGTCTCCTCCAAAAGGAAGGGTTTAGAATCCCACCCTGTTTTGTTCCTTTGTACAACAAATCATTCTTTGGTGCACAAGGGGTGTGATCGTGGTGGCACGGCGCCAGCAAAGCCAGTCTTCTTGGTGCTCGAGAGGTGACGAACTCCTGAACAAACAGCTGAACAAGATAATTTCAGACAGTGAGAACTGCCCCGAAGAAACTTAAACAGGCCGATTTGACTGAGAACGGCTGAGAGGAAGGGGTTTGGGTTTGGGGAGGGGTTTCTCAGTGGCAGCATTACTAACGTTTCGGGCCAGATCTTTCTTTGTTGTGGGGGCTGCCTTGTGCATTGTAGGATGCTGAACACATCCCTGTTCTCCATCCCTAGCGTCTGTCCCCTGGGGGCAGAATCGCCCTGGTTGAGAACCCTAGGAATAGCGTGGTTAGAGGAGGGCCTCTGAGGCAGAGACATTTGAGCATGATGATAGCGAAAGGGAGGGCATGAGCCACAGACATCTGGAGGAACAGCAGAGGGGAGCTTGGAGTGTCTGTGGAGCAGAAATCCTGCTGCTATGGCCAGAAAGCAGTCAAGAGGGCCAAAAGGGTAATGTGAGGTGAGCTCAGGTGGGCAGGGGCCAGGATGCCCAAGGACTGTGGACTTTATTCTAAGTGTAGGGAGAAATCATTTCATGTGATAATGGTTTACATATGCAAATCAGAGAAAGTCATGATTTTAGCTTTTGGTGTTAGTTTTAAACTAACATGAACACATGAACAAATAGGACTATGTAACAGTGAAGATGCTTTCAGGGTCGACTCATTTATAGAAGCGGCTAAGGACCCTCAGCCCTTGCAGATACACAGCAGGGACCGCCGTTTCACACTGTAAGAAAACAAGGAGTCTGCAGCATCGGTGAGTTTCGGGACAGGGTCGTTTTTATGAGCTGTGCTCGTTCTCTTGTGGCAGGTACAAGGATGGCTGTGACCACATTGGGGAGCACCGAGATGATGAAAGGGAACTGACCCCTGGGAGCCCCATTGCCTCTGTCTCCTTTGGTGCCTGCAGAGACTTCATCTTCCGGCATAAGGACTCTCGAGGGAAAAAGCCCTCCCGCAGGGTGGAGGTGGTCAGGCTGCAGCTGGCCCACGGAAGTTTACTTATGATGAACCACCCGACCAACACTCACTGGTATCACAGTCTTCCCGTCCGAAAGAAGATTCTGGCTCCACGGGTCAATTTGACTTTTCGTAAAATTCTGCCTACTAAGAAATAAAAATGTTTTTAATGGTTAGTACTTCAGTTTTCTCTTTCCCTTTCTACGAGGGAGCTGGCATTTCCTTTAGCAACAGGGAACACAGAAAAGGTTTAACCAAAGTGTAGGGTTTGTTACATAACAATGCAGAATTCAGAAAGAAGATGTTTGTATCAAATCAGTAAGTCATGTAAGAATACCAGTTGATTTTTTTTCCTAACAAAATGATTCTTTTATTGCTATAATACACAGCAGATACAAAAGTACCTTTAGCAAATACATAAATCAGCACTTATTATGGCATAAACTACTAGTCTAACTTAGGTTTTCTCAAAAAGAAGCTTACTTTGTAAATAATTTAATACTAGAAATCAGATTATTTGGCTGCTACTTAATGCCTAATAATTTACAAAATGAGGAAGTCAGCTTTAAGAAGTCAGGTTAAGAGACCTTGCACAGATATTTTTCACATTTACTATCTTGGCTCAAACCCTGGCCTCTGATCAAAGAAAGATCTGCTTACAACCACGTGTTCCAAGGCTTATCTCCTTTCATCTATCTCTGTAATGGCAGAATTCAAAGAGTAGGCAGTGGCAGAACAGCAGTTACTCAAAGCTACAACTTTGCAGTGCACTCTAAGGTCACACAATTGGGCGTTTTCCACCAGACTTGGGTATGACAGGTGTGTTTATTTCAGCATCAAAGCCAAGGTCTGAGTGGGTCAGCGATGACTGGATCAGACGGTTCAAGCTGCTCCTTTCACACTGATGCCCGTGGCCTGGAGAACCTTCACAGTATATTCTGCTGGGAGCGACAGTTACTAAGGCCTCAGGATGTGCCGAGGGCCCTGTGGAATGGTGATCACCTGGGCTTCTTGCACTCTGAGCTGACACCAAGGCATTGTCAGGAAGTGGCCACCAGCTCGCCTCCAGCACAGGAAGCACAGTTCTTAGCCTTACCTCAGGTGACCTTTTGGAAAGACCTGATTCTAAATCTTACTGAGTTTGAATTTGGTATCCTTTTTTTGTAGAATTAAAAATCTAGCTAAAACATAGGTAACTACTGTGTCATCAGAATTCCTTCGGCCCTGGGTTACATTCACGAGGGAAGAAAACGCTCAACGTACTCTCGATTAGGCTACTGGAGATGATGAATAGATTTAGAATATGGACCTATAACAAAATGGCAGTACTAGATGTCAGCTGTAGTTATGAGTTTTAAAGTCAGAAGCGGCTTTCTTTTTGTGGAAAGTGCTGGATTTTGGAGGTCATCGAGTCTAACCTTTCCCTTTACAAATGAGGAAACTGAGGTCCAGAAGACGTCAGTGCCCTTCCTTCCTAAACCAGCTTCCAACTCTAGACAGGGATTGTCTTTTTACACAGCCCAAAGCTCCTACTCATAAAGTTTAAGAGCTCTGCAGGGGCGATAAATAGATGATAACAACCGTCCACAGTGGATCCTTGTATAACAGTTTTCTACAGAGCGGAGGAATCATAGGTGTTGCATGGTTACTGCTCAATTCTGGCTATTCACATAGTTTTATAATATTCTATCATTACATCTTTTAGCCCAGTATACAAAAGATAATAGCAACAAGTAAGCATTTACTTACAACTGACAAAGTAGTGAAAGAATTTCCCCAGGGGAAAGATTTGGCAGATGAGCCTTTACGACATAGAAAGAATCCAAAGATTAGAAAAGGCATACAAAACAGGGAAAAGAGGTGTTCTTTAGGCATCTTTTAACTGTTCCTTTGCTACCCTTTTGAGTAACTTGGAAGGACCATTTCAGAGTGCATGTGCTACCAAAGCAATCAAAAATGAAAGGCACTTTTTCTTCTAAATTGTTGCCTTTAATAATTTCACTAATTCTTGTCGACAGTTTTTATGGGCCTGCTTATTAAAAATAAAAGATCTATGCTGAGATGTCAGAGGATTAGACAAAGGTAACTCCCCTCTGTGAACACCTGACATATCACAATGTGGAAAAGGTGGCTTCCGGAATCTGCTTTCTTGTAATTACCTGCATCAGATGAATAAAAAGACGCTCCAGACATAATGAATGCTTTCCCACCACGACACTCCTCCCAGTGCACACCGGCGGCGCTGTTCAGGGAGCCTGATTTGGTACGAGTTGGGGCCACCGGCTCCCGGGTGGAGCCTGCTCTTAGAACACACTGGAAAGCTGAAGGGCTCTACTGGGGCTGCTTGCGCACACACAGCACAGTTCTGCTTTTGTCCTGGGCGGTTGTGACAGTGCCATCAGCTCTAGCCTAGGGGCCGGGGCACAGTCACTCTTCAGACTTGTACTCCTGACTCTGGTGCTGCGCCCTGGAGAGGACGCGCTCGTAGAACAGCAGGTACGCGCTGGAGGACAGGACCTCCTGCAGGCTGGCCTTGCGGACGGCGTCGTCAGAGACCCACAGCCACTGGTTGCTGGTTGAGAGAGGGTTCTTGGCTGAAGGCGGGGACCGTCGGTAAGTGACAAAGTGTCCAGAGTGCATGTCTCCGTGGTGGACGACAACTGCCATCAGCCGGAAGAGGTATGTGGATGAGCTGAATGACAGAACAAATGCCAGTGGTTTACAGATACGATAAAAAAGGCTTCACAAGCAGAAGCAGAATCCTAGATGTTAACAAGGGATTGAGACAATGGTACATCCATGCGATACCGTGCAACATCATGATACAATTCCACATTTGCTGGCATGGCAAGATGTCCGTTCTATAAGTATATGTGTATTGTGTTTATACGGATGTTTGTATCACATGAATATACATGTACAGGTATATTGTGTGTATGAGTGTACACACACTTGATATGGTGGATGACTCTAAAAATTTAATTGGTTTTCTCTAGGTGGTATCCCAAGAAATTTAAAAATTTTCTCTCTATCCTTTATACATACATACTTACATACACATATGTATATGTAAATTATATGTGCTTTTTATTTTTAAAGTGAGTTCCATGGTGGACAAAAATAAATGAGAATGTGCAATAGTGAAATTCTACCTTAAAATTAAAGAAAAAAATGAATCTCTAAATTTTCATTCATTCATCTCTGTGAAAAGCTAATTTTAGAAACGAAGAGAAGTTGCAGCCAAATGAAGAACATGCTTCACCTGTAGTCAGGAACGACCGGGAGCGGGAAGGGCACCGGAGCTGGCAGGGATGGCAATAAGGACGGGGAGCAGGCGCCATTCATAAAAATTTGTGTTTTGGGGGCCCCTGGCTGATTCAGAACTGCAGGAGAAAAAGGTCAGAGTTAGTGAAAACTAGCGGTGGTTCTGGGTAAACGAAACATGGTTTTGATCACCTTGGAAAGTAACTTGGAAGGCTACAAAGCAAAAAAATACTTCATTTTGTATTATATTGATTCATAATATTTCCTGCCTTTTTGTTCCTGACTGTCCTAATCTCAAATAGGAAAAGCATATCTAGCTCCAGGTCTACCGCTAACCTTGACAACTTTGTGAATCTTTGAGGTTCCCATCCCTCTTTGCTAACAAAATGTATCAAAGTTAAGCACTAATTTACTGGCTTTTGACCTAAACCAAGGTTTCTTAACCTTGGCATTATTAATGTTTTGGGCTGGACCATTTTCTTCGTTGTAGGGGGATGTGCTATACATTATAGGGTGTTTAGCAGCATCCCTGGCCTCTCCCCACGAGATGCCAGCAGCATCCCTCCCCACAGTTTTGACAACCAAAAGTGTCAACAGACATTGTCCGATGTCCCCTGGGAGGCAAAACTGCTCTGTGTTGAGAACCACTGATCTAAACATTCTCTTTTCTTTCATTCTGTCAGCTTCTAAGAATACCAACACGTAACAGAATTAATAAATGTTTATGGATGTAGAGAAAATAATTAAGGTAATATTTACATGTCTTCCCCTTTCAAATGTCATATTTGGGGACCTTTATGTAGCAAGTAGTTCACTGTTGGCATCTTTAACCACAGCCAGCATGCTCTGATTACAGTGGACCTGTACCCCAGTCCAGGAGAGGAGGAAGCTAGGGTGAAGAGGTCTTTGTTGTTTTGAGGGGTTCATTTTGTTTTTTTAATGAGATGGGGTCTCGCTATGTTGTCTAGGCTGGTCTTGAACTCCTGGGCTTAAGTGATCCTCCTGCCTCAGGGGCAGGAATAGCTGGAACGACAGGCATGCACCACCATGCCTGGCTAATTTATTTTTAGTTGTCCAGCTAATTTCTAATTTTTTTTTTTTTTTTTTTTAAGTAGAGATGGGGTCTTGCTCTTGCTGAGGCTGGTCTCGAACTCCTAAGCTCAAACAATCCGCCTGCCTCGGCTTCCCAGAGTGCTAGGATTACAGGTGGGAGCCACCGTGCCTGGCCTTAAGATACCTTTAAAAACCTACCCCATAAATGAGCACTGGCTTCAAAAAAGAAAAAAACAAAGAAATAAAAAATTTAAATAAATAAAATAGTAAAAATTTAAAAATTAAAAAAAAAAACACCTGCCCCAACACTCCATGTCCCATTTGCTGTTGGCCTTTGACCAATCATTTAACTGTGTGGAGCCTCAATTTCCTCGTAAGACTGGGGGTAAGGACAGCTGCCTGCCTTCACTGGGACCCAATTCAATGATCAACCTCAGATGAGGACAGTAATGGAGTTAGATAAATAGTTCAGTAAAGAAGTCATAGCAACCTAAATAAGATGTTCAATGATCCTCCACCAGGACATGTCCTTCCCTCATTTCCTGTATAAATGAGATGACTGTATCGGGAGAAAAAAAAAAAAAGACAAAAAATTCACTGGAATGATAATAAGCCAATTATCACTTAGTCAAAAGATCAGAGAGCAAGACTGCAATCATAGGCTTTTCTCCCTATACCTTTTTCATCTGTAATAAAGTTTTAAAAACTCTACATCTCATTACTATGTAATTTTAATCTGCTTTTAAGAAATCTTCCCTCTTTCACCCCCAATCCTGCTGTTCTCAAGAATTTAAGCAACCATTGTACAAGCCTTGCACTCATGTCATAAGGGACCCAGAAGGTGGTTGATGCCAAATTGCTTTTCTCTGTGCGGAACATTCCTGATGCGTCGGCACACACCTGGTTTGGGGCCTGCTGGCCCATCCTGCAGTTCCAACGCGGGCCCTGGGTTCTCGTTCCGTTTGGGGTTGTGCTGACTGGGTTTGTGTCCCAGGAGGTGGTACTTGTAGATGTCCATCATCAGGAATTCATTGAACTGCACGTGCTCGTGCCGTTTCAGGGGCGTGCCGTGGCTGGACCAGCTCAGCCGCTGCAGGTGGATGCAGAGACACTGAGGGAGCTGCGGGTGGGAGGGAAACCGGGAAGAACGAGTCATTTCAGGAGCAGGACACGTGCAGTCCTCGAAAGCAAAGCCAACAAGGTGTGTGGCGCGGGCTCACCTTTCCTAGTTTTAACTGTTTAACAAAAGTGGTCCTCTGGTGTTCCACCTTTTCCCCGCTCAAGGTTCCCTTTGCTTCAATCTGAAATAAGAGAAACAACGATTCTCTGCAGAAATTCCTGACACAGGTCATCCATGGAGAGCTGCAGATCAGGTTGATGTTACAGCTGCATTCAGTTGGCACTTAACTGCTACCTGCTGGAATGAACTCAGCTGCTGGATTATTTGTGGGTTCTTTTCCCTGATCCCTCTCGGTCATTAAATAACAGTAACAGTATAGGGAAGAGAAAATGAAGAATCAACACTGAAACTCTGACACTGGCATGTAATCCATTTTGTTCTCTGTCTTCAAAAATTCTGTTACACACAGTTCCTCTTGATTCAGAGGGTGAAATTCAATTACTTAGGGGTTTGGGCAGGTAGCATAGGTAAAAAGAGATGAGACAAATGAGATTGGAAGGGACTACAGCCAATTGGAGAGGGCAGGTCCCATCTCAAAGCGTGACATTCAAATTTCTCAAGTGGGAAAGAGATGTGGTCCATGGGCTGCCACTTTCCAAATGAAGTTAGGTAGAATGGTGGTGGCTGAAAAGATCCACTGGCTACAGTCAGAAGAGCTCAGGGCTAGCGGTGTGAGAGGCGCTTTACAGGAACACAGAGGCCAGCTGGGAGATGACATTTGGGGTTCAAGGCATACCTTTGTACAGTTGTCACATACGACATCCCGCACTGATTCTGAGGAGATGAAGTGGTGAAGGCAGTGGTCCAGGGTCAATGGGTGACCCTACAGCACGAGAAGAAGAAAACCATTACAATTCAAAGAAGAGCTACCCTGAAACTACTGACAGATGGCAGTGTGAATCCCAGAGCTTTGTTCTGGCGTAGGTAGGCAATGAAGTTGCACAGACACAACTGGATGTTTCCTGAACAAATGTGGGGCTCAAAGCACCCCAGACTGCTATTACTGACATTCAAAAGTATGAGGACATAACATTGCAGAAAAGGAAGAACTTCCATGCTGTTTTAGATATCTTTGAATTTCAGGGGCGCGCGCGCGCGCGCGCGTGTGTGTGTGTGTGTGTGGGTGGGTGTGTGTGTTCAAAAAGCCAAAATTTCTGCAGCAAGAGAAAAACAATCCACCTTCCCCTCCCCCATAATCAGGCCGTGTTAGCACACATGAAGGTTAAGACAGGGTTCAACCAACCCTGTGTCTCAATAACACATAGTGCCTGAGCCACATAAATGCCTCGGAGCCCTTTCAGGTTGAAATATCTCCAAAACAGACCAAAAATAAACCACAGATGAGTACATACCCATGTAGCAGCTGGAATGCTCAGTGAAAGGCTATCAAAAGTATCAAATCGAACAGGACTCTAAAAAGAATTACAGAAAATCCAGAAAGGACTCGGGTTAGATTCGAAACTTTAAAGATGGGAATATATATGACTATGAGACAGTTTCCTATTTAGATGTCCAACATTAACATAATAAGACGTAATGTTCTTAGAGGCAAATTCTATTAAAAACAACCTTGTAAACACAAGAGGTGCAATAATACTAAAAGATAGCTTGGAAAAACTGTAGGATTATATACCTGACCCAGCAATTTTGGGGTTTTATCCTAAGGAAAAAACCATGGACATAACTATAAGAATACTCATCAACATTATTTATAACAGCAGAAATCTGAACACAGCCATATGTATCTTAACAACGGGAATGCGTTCTGAGAAATGCATCTTACTTGATACCGTCGTTGTGCGAACATCACAGAGGTTATACAAACCTCGATGGTGTTGTCTATTGCTCCTAGGCTACAAACATGTACAGCACGTTACTGTACTGACTACTGTAGGCAACTGTAACACAATGGTTAGTATTTGTATATGTAAATATATCTAAATCTAGAAAGGTACAGTACAAACATGAGATTATAATCTTATGGGACCACCACCTTGTATGCAGTCCATTGTTGACTGACTGTTGTTACGTGGCACATGACTGTAGTTGAAACTTCTAGGGAATGATTAAATAAATTATACCATGTCCACAGACTAGAATACTATATTAAAAATAATGTAGTAGAAGAATGTATTATTACGTTGAAAGATGTTCATGTTATATTATTCATTGCAAAAAAGCAGGTGATAAGATAGAGTAAGAGTTCCTGCTTTTGGTGTTGGCAGAGTAGCTTGGCTAGACTAACCCTCTTTGAGATAATGATTGTAAAATCTGGACCAAAACAAAATGAAACTTTTTGAGTGACTGGAAAGCTACCTAAAGCAAGCAGAAATTAAAAAGAAGTTGACTCTTGGAATTCCATGGGTGAGATTTGAATGTTTGTGCTTTTTTTGCCCAATTTGGCAGTGCTGGGTGGTAAAAAGCAGTAGTGTCAGAAGACCAACTTCAGGACTGATAGAGACTATGGGAAATGACAGAAAGAAGAGAGCCACAGAGAGAACTAGCCTCAAAATTCACATACGAACTCTGGCCAATTCCAGGATTAACCACTGGACCACACATGCACCGGGAAGACTCCAGAGGGGTCTTCTCTCCTGGATCTGCCTCTCCAGGCAAAAAGTAGCACCTGGAAGCTAAAAAAACTGAGCAGAGATTTTCAGTTTGGAGTTTGAGCCTCGGCCAGCTTAACTGCTTGCCACAACAAAGTTCATTTTTCTTCAGAGAAACATAACGGAATCCAGAGTCTCTACTACAATGACAAGTATGCAATTAAAAATTACTAGACATATGACATAAAGAGCAAAATGTGACCCATGGTGAAGTAAAAAAGAGATGACCTTGCTGTTGAAAGTAGCATACAAGGACCTCCTAGATGTATTATACATAAGGTCAAGGGCATAAAGGAAAATATATAGTTGTAGTGGATGGACAAATGGAGAATCTCAGCAGAGAAATGCAAACTATTAAAAAGAAGGAAATGGAAAGTCTATAACTAAAAAGAATAATTAAAATGAAATATTTGCTGGACAGGCAGAGACTGGAGATAGAAAAAGTGAATTTGAAGATAGGTCAATATAAATAATTTAATTTGAAGAACACAGAGAAAAAAGATTGAAGAAAAATGAGCAAGACCTCAAAGACCTGTAGGATAGTATCAAGTGGACTAACAAGTAGAGAATGGGCATAAAATTTTTTTTGAAAAAATAATGGCCAAATATTTTCCAAATTTGGTGAAAACTATAAATGTAAAGATTTAAGAAACGCAGCAAGCCCTAAGCAGAGTACATACTAAGAAAACCATATCTATGCACAGCATGGACAAAAATAAAGAGAAAATCTTGTAAGCAGAAAAAAAAGGACACTTACATGTAGAAAAATGATATGAAAGACACTAACTTTGAAAAATGAAAGCCAGAAGATAACAGAACAATGTCTTTAAAGTGACAAATTTAAAATAAAGCAAAATAATAGTAACACTGTCAACCCAAAATTCTATATCTAGCGGAACTATACTTCAAAATTGAAGGCAAAACAAAAAAATTTACAAATTTATAAATAAAATGTAAATGTATCTGCCACCAGTAGACCTACAAGAAATGTTAAAGGGATTTTTTAGGCTGTAGAGGAAAAATATCAAATGGACTTGGATGTATAGGAAAGACTGAAGAACACCAAAAACAGTAATATTTTTTTTATCTTAGTTTCTTTAAAACATATGCAAATATTTAAAGCAAAAACTATATCACAGTATTGTAGGGTTTATAATGTATGTAGATGTACTATCTATGACAAAAATAGCACAAAGGACAGGGTAATAGAACTGTATTTTTGCAATATTCCAGCATTTTACATGAAGGATTATAATATTAACTCTAAATAGACCTCAATAAGGTAAAATTGTATGATTTAATCACAAACACACAGACACACAAAAGTTAAAAAGTACAGCTAAAAAGCTAACAAAAGTAAAAACCTTGTTACTAAATACTAAAAATTATTGGATTAACCCAAAAGAAGCCAGGAAAGGAGAAACAGAGGAATAAAAAAGTATGTAAGAGGCAAATAGAAAACAAATGGTAAAATGGTATATCTAAATCTAATCATATAAATAATTACATTAAATGTAAATGGACTAAAAATTCCAATTAAAAGGCAGATTGTCAAACTGGATAAAAAAGCAAGACCCAATTATATGCTATCTACAAAAGCCACATTTAAAATACAAAGATAGGTCGAAAATAGGTGAACAGATAGAGATATACCAAAGAAACACTAGTTAGATGAAAATGAATCATTCAAATAGACTTCAAGGAGTCTCATCAGAGATGAAGAGGGACATTTTACCATGACAATAAGAGTCAACTCATCATAATATATGTGCTTGTAACCAATAACAGAGTTTTAAAAAATTCAGCAAAAATAGAACTAAAGAAAGAAACAAATTATAGCAAACATTTAAGAAAGAAATAATACCAATATTAAACAAAATCTTTCACAAAACAGAGGAAGGAACACTTCCCAGCTTATTTTATGAGGCTAACATAATAACAAAACCTCACAAAAACATGACAGGAGAAAAAAACTTTAAGACTAATATTTCTCATAAATACAGACACTAATATCCTTTAGGAAATATTAGCAAATCAAATCCAGTAATATATAAAGAAAATAATACATCACAATCAAGTGGGGTTTATCCCAGAAAAGCAAAGCTAGTTTAACTTTAGAAAAATCAATCACTGTAATTTACCATGTTAACAGACTAAAAGAATGAAATATGCTCATCCTGATAGATGCAGAAAAAGCATGACAAAGTTCAATCACTATTAATTATAAAAACTCTCATCAAACTGGGAACAGATGGGAACTTCCTGAGTATGATAAAGGGGTATACTAAAACCCAGAGCTAATATAATAATTATGAAACACCAACTACTTGTTTCAGAAGATCTGAACAAGGCAAGGATGTCTGCTATTACCACTCTTATTCGACTCTGTACCAGAGCTCTTAGGATAATAAGGCAAAGAAAAAATAAGCATAAAGATTGGAAAGAAAGAACTAAAACTATTTCCATTCACAGGCAACATAATTGTTTACATACATAAAGAATTATAAGGAATCTACAACAAAACTAGAATAAATAAATTTTTGCAAGATCTCAAGATACAAGGCTGATATACAAACAACTGTATTTTTATATACTAGTGGCAAATAATTGGAAAATAAAAAATTTTTAATTCCATTTACAATAGCATCAGAACATAAATAAAATGCAATGAAAAAATAAAAGAGATGAATAGTCAACTTATAGATTAAAAAATATATGAGACATATAAATGAATTATACTGTATGAAGTTTATTTTAAAAAAACAGTCTACACATTAGTCATCAGGGTAAATGTTAATCAAAATCACAATGACACAGCAAAGGAAATAATCAACAAAATGAAAAGGCAACCTATGGAACATGAAAAAATATTTGCAAACCATATAGCCGATAAAGGGTTAATACCCAAAATGTATAAGGAACTCATACAAGTCAACAGCAAAAAACCAAGTAACACGATTAAAAATTGTGCAAAGGACCTCAACAGACATTTATCCAAAAAAGGCATGCAAATGGCCAACAGGTATATGAAAAGGTGCTCAGCATCACTACTCATCCGAGCAACGCAAATCAAAACTACAATGAGCCATTACCTCACATCTGTTAGGATGACTATTATCAAAAAGACGAGGTAACAAGTGTTGGCAAGGGTGTGGAGGAAAGGCAACTCTTCTACACCGTTGGTGGGATGTAAACTGGTACAGCCATTATGGAAAACAGTACAGGGGTTCCTCGAAAAAGTTAAAAACAGAACTAGCATAGGGTCCAGCAGTTCCACTTCTGGGTCTATATCCAAAGGAAATGAAATCAGGACCTCAGAGAGGCATCCGCACCACAATGTTCATTGCAGCATTATTCACGACTGCCAAGATGTGGAAGCTAAATGCCCACAGACAGATGAATGGATCAAGAAATGTAGTATATACATACATTGAAATATCATTCATTTCTAAAAAAAAAGAAACGAAATCCTGCCATCTGTGACAACATGGAAGAACCTAGAGGACATCGATGCTGATGAAATAAGCCAGGCAGAGAAAAACAAATACATACGACGTCATTCTAGAGAAGTCAAAATCACAAAAGCAGAGGGTAGAATGGTGTTGGCCAAGGGGTGCAGGGTGGGCAATGGGGAGATGTTGGTCAAAGGTACAAATCTTTACTTATAAGATGAATAAGTTCTGGGGATCTAGTGCACAGCATGGTGACTACAATTAATAATACTGTGTTGGATATTTGGAATATGCTGAAAGAGTAGATCTTTTTTTTTTTTTTTTTTTTTTGAGACAGAGTCTCACTCTGTTGCCCAGGCTAGCGTGAGTGCCGTGGCGTCAGCCTAGCTCACAGCAACCTCAAACTCCTGGGCTCAAGCGATCCTTCTGCCTCGGCCTCCTGAGTAGCTGGGACTACAGGCATGCGCCACCATGCCCGGCTAATTTTTTCTATATATTTTTAGTTGTCCGGTTAATTTCTTTCTATTTTTAGTAGAGATGGGGTCTCACTCTTGCTTGTTTCGAACTCCTGACCTTGAGCGATCCTCCCGCCTCGGCCTCCCAGAGTGCTAGGATTACAGGCGTGAGCCACCGCGCCCGGCCTGAAAGAGTAGATCTTAAGTGTTCTCACCACATACACAAAAAAAGTGATGGATGTGTTAATTAGCTCAAGCTTGATTGTGGTAATCATTTCACAATGTATATATTTAACATCTTCTCATCCCCAACCCCCTGCCCCTGGCAACTACCATGTATATCAAATGACCAACTTTGTACACCTTAAATATATTCAATTTTTATTTGTCAATTATACCTCAATAAAGCTAAGGGGGAAAAAAAAACACAGTGAGCTAGCACTTCACACCTACTAGGATGGCTAGAATCAAAAAGTCAGATATTGTAAGTGTTGGGGAGGCTGTGGAGAAACTGGAACCCCTCATGCTGGTGGGAATGTGAAATGGTACAGCCGCTTTGGTAAATAGTCTGGCAGTTCCTCAAAAGGTTAAACATAGAGTTACCATAAGAGCTAGCAATTCTACTCCTAGGTATACACTCAACTGAAACGAAAACATATGTCCACATAAAAACTTGTACATAAATATTCACAGCAACATTATTCTTAATAGCCAAGAAGTGGAAACAATCCAAATGCCCATCAACTGATGAGTGGATAAACAAAATGTGGTATAACCATGCAATGCTGTATTATTTGGTAACAAACAGGAATGAAGTACTGATATATGCTACAACGTGGAAGAACCTTGACAATATTATGCTGAGTGAGAGACGCCAGACACAAAAGGCCACATATGGTATGACCCCATTTCTATGAAATGTCCAGAACAGGCAAAGCCATAGCGACAAAGGGTAGCTTAGTGGTTGCCAGGTGATGGGGGGATGGGGAGGACAGGGAGAGACGGCTAACGGGTATGGGTTTGGGGGCAGGGGGAGGTAATGAAAATGTTCTAAAATTGATTGAGGTGACAGTTGCACAATTCTCTACTTTTGTATAATGTTGGAAATTTTCCATAATAAAAAATTATTTTAAAACTGCAAAAGCAAAAGCAAAAAAAAAAAAAAAAAAAAACCCTAGCCCTAGAATCTGTGGTGTCTACTGTGAGCATAGACCCAACCTTAGCACTTGAAATCCTGCCAGTCCACAATAGGTCTGCTGGTCTTGGTGCAGAAGATGACATCTGAGGATCAGATGACATGTTGGCACCAACCAAAGTGGGGTGGTCAGTCCACTAAGTGTGCAGAGCCCAGGCAATCACAAACGCCATTGACGGATGTCAGCCCACACTCCCTGGGTCCTCTCATGAATCCTACCTTAAAAGAAAACCTCGCTGGGAAATATCAAGTACTGGTATTGTATTTACCTGGTGTTCACAGTGTTTGCAGACCATATTACTAGTGAGTCTTCCGTGAAAAGGATGTTGAGACTTCCAGTGATTGGACGTGGGGTGAGGTGACCCTGGAATGCAAAACATCTTTTGATATGTCACTTGTAGCCCTTTGGCACCAACCTCAAAATTCACCCTCCTTTTTAGTATGTGGTAGAAACTCCCTTTTGGGAAAAAACGTTCTTGAAAACTATACTGAAATAGTTTCCCTCATGGACCTCCATCCAAAAGACATCCCATTTCTTCACAGGAGAATTTATATAGATCTCTACATGGGGTTTCTGTGTAATGGATACACAGAGTCACATTTGTGATTAGTAACATCTTTTTACAAATACATGCTTAAAATGTATTAAATGTATTAAATTAAATGTATTAAAATGTATAAAAGATATCAAAAGAAAGATAGCACAAGTGAACATTCCATAAAGCGAGATAAACTTCTGAAATAATAATAAGCAAGTTCTGAAGAACTGGGATTTTTCCTTGGCTAGGGGCGGGGTTAGTGGAACAACCACCAGTGAGAAATACAGGCTCTGGAGTCGGCAGCCCTGGGCTTGGCCTGGGCTCTGCTTCTTGTTAGCTCCGCCAACCTGGGAAGTCATTTCATCTCCGTAAGCCTCAATTTGCTGGCAATATGGATAATTATTATCCCATTATCCCTAGTATCATCCACTTCACAGAGTTATGAGGCTTAAATGAGATATTACAATGGCTGGTACACTGTATGGGCTCAAAAATATTTGTTCCTATTACTACTAATGCACAAAGGAAGTGATGTGTTAATTTTTTATTATTATTATTTAAGAAAACAATGATTTCCTCTTAAGGAGGACTGTGATAATTTGAGGTAAAAGTTGGCCAAAGTGGAAACACTGAGGACACAACAGATTCAGCTTATTAAGTTCTTCCCAGGATCAATTCAAGAAGGTAAAGAGAAAGCCCTGTTTGAAGCACAAATAAGTCCATTTAGAAGAAACTGAGCAGGGCTGGGAGGAGAGGGAACACCAAGAAAATCATCTGAAGCTGTTTCCAAAACACAAGTTCCTTTGCAAGTATATCACAGTTCAAGCTGCCTTAGATAGCACCAGGAAAAAAAAAAATCTTTTTAAAACAAGCACATTGGGGGAGGGGGGGCATGGGCAATATACGTAACTGTAATATTTGTACCCCCATAATATGCTGAAATTAAAAAATAAATAAATAAATAAATAAAACAAGCACATCATCGTCATATCTAAAAAGCACACATCTTAAGTGTTACATTTCAATAGAAAACAACTACCTCTTGTGCGGCAGGTTATTTGTTTGGGAGTTATTTCTGGCTGCTGCTGTAGGGGAAAAAAAGAAACAGACTGAAAAAGCCTATTATAGCCCCTTTATCACACTCGCCCCACCCCTAAATCTTACAAGTCTCTGTGCTGAGTGCACCACTAAAACTCAACATTTAACAAAGCCCATGTTTCTAAAAGTAACCTTAATTATCCACTCTGGTTGTTTATTGTGCATATTCCTTCATGGAATGCAATGGAAACATATTTCCTCTCTCTCTAGACTATTTCCCTCTTTATTGGTTAACTTTTATCAACTTCCCAAATATTTATACTGTTACAGGGAAATGAGGACTCATTTAGCATTTCTATGTTCCCTCGTTCCCCTCTATTAAGTAGGAAAAAATAATATATTCTTTCTTCTCAAAGCCAACACAAATTGCTGCAATGAATCATTTTAAAGAGCCCTGACATCCCTAACCGAAGTCACCAACTGCAGAGTATGTAATAGTTTAAGACCTGCCCTTGGCTTCATTCCCACTTCTGATTTTTATTGAATCTTACTTTTGAGTTTAAGGCTGTACAAAGATTATACTCGCAGTTCCTACACTTATTAAATATGCACAAGTTGCACTGAATGTATTGAAAATGTTAATAGTTTACCTCCAGGGAATGCACATCAAACAAATGTGTGACCCGTGGCTGGCGGTCTCGCTCATCTTCCAGTGACGAGGTAATGACATGGAATAATTCGTGAGCGTCCTGTCAAAGGGCAAAGCATTCTTCAGAGAGGCCCGCTGGGGCAAGGGCAGTATCGGAACCAGCCCCTGTGCAGACCGCCAGCTAATGTGGGCAGACTTGTGCTGCCTACCTTCTCAGGGCCAGCTCATGAAATGGAAACAGTTCTGTCCTAGAGTCTAGACACTGTCACAGATAAAGACCCCCCACTGAGAGGCCCAAGGGAAGAGAGGATGAGGGAACGCAGGGTGGCTGCCTTTCTGCCAGTGATCCCTGAGCCTGCTTTAGCCATATTGAGATGGTCCATGACCTCCACTCCACCTGACTCCAAAGGATGACTTCTTTTTTTTTTTAACTGTGGTAAAATGCACATAACATAAACTTTACCATCTTAACTATTTTTACATGTCTAGTTTTATGGCATCAAGTACATTCGCGTTGTTGTGCGACCATCACCACCATCCACCTTCAGAACTATTTTCATGCTCCCCAACTGAAACCCCATCCCCATTAACCCCCCACTCCCCACTCCTGCCAGCAGCCACCGTTCTACTTTCTATCTCTGTGAATTTGACTACTCTAGGTTCCCCCATGAATGGAATCACACAGTATTTGTCCTTTTGTGATTGGCTTATTTCAGTTCGAATGATGTCCTGAAGTTTCATCCATGTTGTAGCATATTGCAGGATTTCCTCCTGTTTTACAGCTGAATGGTATGTCACTGTATAAAAATTTTGTTTACCTATTCATTCATCAATGGACACTTGGACTGCTTCTACCTTTTGGCTACTACAAATAATACTGCTATGTACATGAGTGACAAAATCTGTGTCAGCCTCTGCTTTCCAATCCTTCGGGCTGTACCACAAGTGGGACTGCTGGATCCAGTGGCAGAGGACTACACTTTAAGGATCAGCTCCAACAGCTCTTTCCTGAAAGCCAAAGCCACCCCTCCCTCTTTCTGGAGGGACAGGGTCTCTGGTCTCTCTTCCCCTGGGCCCTCCACACAGTCACCAGAGTGGCCTTTTAGAGGCAGATGACTTTGCTCTTCTGCTTTCAGCCTTCCAAAGGCTTTCACGGCCAGAGTAAATCCACCCTTCTTGCCTGACCTACAAAGCCCCTGTCCGAGGGCCCAAGGTTCCCCCTAGAACCTTCCTCCTCATTCACATGGCCCTGGCCCCTGGCCTCTTTTGCATTCCTTGAACACACCAAGCTTATTCCCATTGCGGGCTGTGCTCAGACCTTCTTCGCACGGCTGCCTCCTTCTCCTTCCTCAGGTCTGTGCTGACAGCGCTCTCCTCAGGGAGGTACTCCGTGATCAACTATCCAAACGCCTCCAGCCCAGCCTGGCCCAGCCAATTCGGCAGCAGTCCTGCAGGCTCTACCCCAACAAATCCCTGAGGCCTCTCCGGCTCCCCTGCCTCAACCCATCACAGCTGTGCCATCTCAGGCCCGGACAAAGGCAGCCGCCTCCCACCTTTCTTCTCAGCTTCCGTTCTTGCCCGCACAGCCTTCCTTTTCAAACAAAAGTCAGATCAAACCAGGCTTCAGTTTAAAGCCCTCCAGCGGCTCCTGCGGCACACACAATAAAAGCCTGACTCCTGCCCCCCCCCCCCACGCGGACCCGGACCTCCCAGGCCTTGCACAATCTGCTCCCTGCCAAGCTCCACCATTGCCCTCCCCACCCTGGCCTCCCTGCCACTGTCCACATGCCACAGCCATACAATCGGCCCCAGGCTCCTGCCCTGGCTTCTTCCTCCATCTGGAACACTCTGCACCTGGGTGTTCACTGCTTTCTATACTTCACGTCTCAGCTGAAACCTTGCCTCCTCCTGCCACTCTCCCCTTCTCCACAGCCTCCCCCGGCCTTCCTTGTTACATCATCCTGTTTATTTTCTTGTTAGCACTTCTTGAAATTACCTGTTTACTGTCTCCCCCATGCCAGTCCCCACCAGAATTCCAGCCCCCCAAGAGCAGGAAACCCTTCAAGTCCTGGTTCTGCTACAGCCCCGCCACCCTCACCAGGCCCTGCCCCAGGCAGGTGTTCAGTAAATATTTGTTGCACACATAAATGAACCCCCTCCAGGGCTGTAAACTGCAGTTAGCAAGAGAGTTAGCTGGAGATTTGAAGATAGGAGGGGATCAGGAAGCAGGGGTAGGTGTGGCAGCCCAGCTGTTAGGTAAGAGTAGGAGCAGAGAGCGACAGCCCAGTGGCAGCAATGAGCCTCAGGCACCTGGAGGACAAACAGTTCCTCCCTGGAGGCTCAAGGAGCCTTCACAGCCAAGGCATCTGGGCCCACCCTTAATCCCAAGCCAGGACAGGGTCTATCTGGGCAAACTGCTTCACTTCCCTGAGTTTCAGTGTTTCTATCTGTAAAACGGGGATAATAACAGCAACTCCTTATAGGGTTATTGTGAGGGGTGAGGGTTAAATCAGATAATTCATGTAAAGCAAGCGCTTAGCCCAATGAATCCTCCACGGCTCTAGCTTTAGGCACAGAAAATGGGTTACTAGTGCAAGTCTGTTACTGACTGACTAGATCACTAATCATGAAGATGTGGGCGAGGCCCCATGCTGGACACTCTGGATGCCTTCAAAGGGGAAGAGACTGAGGGACATACATGCTCATCTCTTTTTCCTGCACACTGTAGCACGATGTGGCTCAGTGACTGCTGTGGGCTGAAAACATCAGAAATACTTCCAAGGACTGACTTGGCCTTAGGTGGATCGCTGATGGAGGGACAGGACTTGGAATAATTATCTAATGTCCTTGGAGACTAAATCTCAGTCATTCTCTCAGTTTGGAGAAATGTAAAATGTAGCTAAATAATTCCAGTTACCAGAGGAGGATTTAAAAAATATTTTCTAAATAGAAAAACATTTCAACATACAACTGGATTAACCAAGATGCATTTTAAGAAAGTATAAGCTGGGCGTGGTGGCACATGCCTGCAGTCCCAGCTACTTTGGAGGCTAAAGTGAGAGGATCGCTTGAGCCCAGGAGTTGGAGGATGCAGTGAGCTATGAATGTGCCACTGCACTCCAGCCTGGGTGACAGAGTGAGACGCCCATCTCTTCAAAAAAAAAAAAAAGAAAGAAAGAAAAAGAAAGTATAGATATCACCAACATCATGTTTAAAAAAATAATACATGGCTTCAGATTAAAGCAGAAACAAGAAAATCTTTAAAAATGACATAAGCTAGAAAGCCTTTCTACTTCTCTTTTCAAAGTTTTTAAATGCCTCTCACTTCAGCCTCACAGTTTTGGGAGGGCCAAAAGGCCACCTCCCATTTTTCTGCACAGTGGCCGCAGAAGATGCCTACACAAAGCTGGACAAGCCATCTTGGCACTGTGGCTGGGGAGGATGTACCAGTACACCACTAGAAGCTACATTTTCTTCATCCCTAGACCTTCACTCTCTTGGCCTCTGCCTCAGACTTGCTATTGGTAAGAGAGGTCCCGAGAGAAGGAGGATGGCCAAGTTCCAAAGTGGGCAGCAAAGCTATAGTTGTGGAAAAGGGAGGTGGATGTGGCTGAATAAGGCCTTGGGGTTGCATATGACAACTGCTTGAAGTTTGGGGCCACTTTAAGCCAAATTTTGAAAACTGATTTTTTTTTTAAATGAGGGTATGGTCCAAAAAAGGGTCTACCCTGAACCTCTGAGCCTCTAGGGTGAAGCTGCTTGCCTCGTTCTAAAGAACCCAGGTGTCCCTGTCATCCACTAGAGTACAAAGTTACTTAAGAACTAAAAAGATTTTTGCTCTTTGGTGACTGTGTGTTTATGCCCTATCCTGCTAACCTTCTACTTACTCACCGGATGGAAAAGAGCTGTGTTTCCCCTCTGAACATGAGAGCAGGAACAAGGTGGGTGCTCTGGTCGCAGAATACTAAGGTTGTCTAAAATGTCACAGAAATGTACACTCAGGCCAGGCGACTGCAAGGTCAGGCCCCAAGTCACCAGGGGAAGGGATTCTCCAAGCTAAACCTGTTTGAATGTCATGCTCACCTGTTCTTCAAATGAAGAGATCTGCCACCTGTACATTCGTAAAACGTCCAGCAAGCAGCTTGCATCCAAGATCTCATCATCAGTAACTTCTTGGCAGGACAAAGCTGGAATCAAAAGAGGTAAGACAATTATGAAATTCACCAGCATAACAACTAACCAGAAAACCTGCACAGTATAACACATCAAAGCTAATTAAAAATTTAAGGACTGCACCATTCGCCTTGGAATTAGATCTCTTTTATCATTCTTCTTTGTAGTCTCACCCCATGCTTAGTATGCTATTAAGTACTTCACCTTTGTTGAGTGAATGTCATGTTTCATGAGGCTGCAGCATTTAAATGAAGTAACTGATTTCTGGATCTTCAAATTACCATCATCAATATAAATTTATTGCTGCAGGGTTCTTATTGAGTGCAATGATTTAACTCTCAATTCTTAGGGTTGGGAGGGCCCGTGAGCATTCGTCTAGTCCAACCCCACACTCTGTGCTAAGCTCCTCTCCACAGGGCTCTTTCCCACGGCTACGAGGCCTTTGCTTATATTCGTTTGCATCTGAGTTTCTGATTATCACGGCAAAGCATCGAGCTGTATGTGGCAGCCTGCAAGTGTCTGCTGAGTAGTAGTTTACTTTTCCTTATTATTATTATTACTTCTCAGAAACAGGGCTCCACTCTGTTGCTGGAGTGCAGTAGCATGATCATAGCTCACTGCAACCTCCAACTCCTGGGCTCAAGTGAGCCTCCTGCCTCAGCCTCCTGAGTAGCTCGGACTACAGGTGCATGCCAATACACCTGGCTGATTTTTAAATTTTTTGTAGAGGCAGGGCTCACTGTGCTGCCCAGGCTGGTCTCGAACTCCTGGCCTCAAGTGATCCTCCCACCTCAGCCTGCCAAAGTGTTGGGATTACAGGCGTGAGCCACTGTGCCTGGCCTTACTTTCCAATCATAAGTAAAATCGAGCGTAATAAACAAAAATAAAACTTTGATGGGCTTATGAATTCATTTCATCATTACATCTAGACTAGGGGTTGGTACTTTTTCTGTAAAGGGCCGAAAAGTGAACATTTTAGACTCTGTGGGTCATAGGGTCTCCGTCTACTCAACTCTGCTGCGGTCCAGTAAAACTGTATCGACAGACGCAGGCAGTGGGCTGGAGATGGCCCATGGGCCACAGTGTGCCGAGTTCTGATCTTGCCCATCCCCTTCCCACAGGACCCCACACTGGGCTAGCACTGCCAGCGTGTGGGGGATGAAGGTGTAGGTCCTGCCATCTCAGTGCAGCTTCTGCAAGTTCAGTGACTCCCCGGATAAAGTAGGCCGGCCTGTTGCCTCTCTGTGATTTAGTCAGTGGACTTGCAAGATTCCTTTAAATACGTCAGGCTCTGACTCTGGAGGTTCTGTGCACTGCTACCCTCCCACCTCCAGTGTGTCCCTACCTCGGCCCTGTCTGAGCTTGGTGGCAACCCTGGGTGCCACAGCCCTGGCAGCTGGTGCTGCGAAGGCCTGAGACTCATCAGTGTGTGTACATCCTGGGTCAGCCCTTTACCCTCTAGGACAAAGGGAGTTGGGAAAGGAACTATGTCTTCTTTCCTCCTCCCACACCCTTTGGGCAGCCCTTCCGTTAGCTTTTTCGCTCCCAAGGAAAATTTTAATGTCCCCTTTAGCCTAATTTTGTCTAAAATGCTATAGAGCACTTTGGCAATGACTGCTAACATTTTCATATCTACAACCCAGCAATTTGACTTTTTCAGGATCTACCCTAGAGAAACATGTGTTTGGGTGCATGAGGAGACCTGCACAAGGATGTCCACTGTAGCCTGCTGGACAAGGAACTAGAAGCAAATGGCTAAACAAACTGGGGTGTCTTGATATTGTAGATAGTATGCAGCTATAAAAGTGAATGAGATTGGGTGCGGTGGCTCACACCTGCAATCCTAGCACTTTGGGAGGCTGAGGCAGGAGGATCGATTGAGGCCAGGAGTTCAAGAACAGCCTGAGCAACACAGCAAAACCCCATCTCTACAAAAAATTAGAAAAAAAAAAAAATAGCCCAGTGGGATGGTGCACACCTATAGTCCCAGCTACTCAGGAGGCTGAGACAGGAGGATTGCCCGAGCCCAGGAGTTCAAGGTTGCAGTGAGCAGTGATCATGCCACTACATTCTAGTCTGGGCAACAGGGCAAGACCCTGTCTCAAAAAAAAAAAAGCAAATAAGGTTTGCAAATCATATATCTGATGAAGGATTAATACGCAGAATATATAAACTCTGAACTCCTAAAACTCAACAACAAAAACGCCCAAACAACCCAATTCAACAATGGGCAAAGGATTTTCACAGACATTTCTCCCAAAAGATATACAAATGGTCAATATGCAAATGAAAAGATGCTTAATATCACTTCACACCCATTAGGACGGCTATTATCAAAAAGAGAGAAAACAAGTAGTGTCGAGGATGAGGAGAAACGGGAACCCTTGTGCATTGCTGGTGGGATTATAAAATAGTACAGCCTCTGTGGAAAGTAAGGCAGCTCCTCAAAAAATTAAACAGAATTACCATTTGATCCAGCAATTCTACTTCTGGGAATTTCCAGAAAATGATTGAAAGCAGGGACTCAAACAGATATTTGTACACCAAAAGGTTCATAGCAGCATTATTCATAATAGCGAAAAGATGGGACTCACCCAAAGGCCAACTGACTGATGGATGAAGAGACAAACAAAATGTTGTGTGTATGTGTACAAACACACACACACACACACAATGGAATATTATTCAGCCTTAAAAAGGGATGGAATTCTGATACCTGCTATAACATGGATGGCCCTTGAGAACATTATGGTAAGTAAAATTAATCACAAAAGGACAAATATTATATGATTCCACTTAAATGAGGTACATAGATGGGTGGTATCTCATGACAAAATGAGGTCTCAGTCAAACTCAGAGAGAGAGGAAGTAGAACAATGGTTACCAAGAGCCGGGGTAGGGGAGAACGGGAGTTACTGTGTAACACACGCAGAGCTTCGGTATGGGACGACGAAAAGAGTTCTGGAGACGGATGATGGATGCTGGCAACTGGTGCATAACGATGTGACGGTGCTTAATACACTTGAAAACGGTCCAAATGGTAAATTTCATGTTATGGATATTCTAGCACAATTTTCAAAGAGGGGCAAAGGATATGAGCAAGAAATTCACAGAAGACAAAATATGTAAAACCAATAAACTCACAAAGAAAGAAAAAAAGAATGAGGTAGCACTCCATGGACTGAAATGGGCATTTCTCTAATGAATATTATATTATTTGGACATGAAAAACACAGAGGAGGCCGGGCGCGGTGGCTCACGCCTGTAATCCTAGCACTCTGGGAGGCCGAGGTGGGAGGATCATTTGAGCTCAAGAGTTCGAAACCAGCCTGAGCAAGAGCGAGACCCCATCTCTACTAAAAATAGAAAGAAATTAATTGGCCAACTAAAATATATAGAAAAAAAAAATTAGCCAGGCATGGTGGCGCATGCCTGTAGTCCCAGCTACTTGGGAGGCTGAGGCAGGAGGATTGCTTGAGCCCAGGAGTTTGAGGTTGCTGTGAGCTAGGCTGACGCCACGGCACTCTAGCCAGGGCAAAAAAGTGAGACTCTGTCTCAAAAAAAGAAAAACACAGAGGAATATATCATTTCTATGGGTGCACAGAAATGTATTGAAATGCACAGAAAACTGTCTGGAAGGACACACTCACAGCTCCCTCT
>CAUYPO010027766.1:0-11493 GCA_963574435.1 Cheirogaleus major | reverse complement strand
ATAGTTATTTAGCAGCAGTCTAAGCTAGTCCAACTTGAATTCAAATAATTTACTTAGAAGTCCCAGAACAAAGATGCTTTCTTTTTCTCTGGACAACAGAGATGAATGTGATGCCTGGAACTCCTGCAACTATTTGCCTATCATGAGGGAAGCCAGACAGAGTGCAAAGGTGACCCATAAAAGAGATAACACCTAAGAGAATTAAGGCAGAGATCTAATAAATCTCTAGTTGAAATCTTCCCAGCCTCTGGACTTATTTTGCTGTTTGAACAAAAAGCCTTCCATATTAGGTTGCTAGGGCTGCTGTAACAAAATCCACAAACTGAGTTGCTTAAATGACAGAAATTTATCGTCTTACAGTTCTAGAAGTCTGAGATCAAGGTACCAGAAGAGTTGTTTTTTTCTAAAGGCTATGAGGAAGAATCCATTCCATGCCTCTCCTCTAGCTTCTAGTGGTTTGCTGGCAATCTTTGGTGTTCCTTGGCTTATAGAAGCATCATCCTGATTGCTGCCTCCTTATTCACATGGCATTATCCCCGTGTGTGTGGCCAAAATTCTCCGTTCATAAGGACACCAGTCATACTGGATAAAGGGCCCATGTTACTCCATTATGACCTCTTCTTAATTTAACTAATCATATCTGCAATGACTCTATTTATAAATAAGGTCATATTCTGAGGTGCTGGGGGTTGAGACTTCAATACATGAATTTGAGGTGAGGGACACAATTCAACTGATAAAACTTCCTTTATTTAAGTTTTGTTTTGTTTTGTTTGTGACTGTCATTTAGAATCACCCAAAATAAAGCCCAAGGGACCCTTAGTACACATCACCTGTTAGTACTTGAAACTCTAGCCAACTACTAAATAAGTCTTTCATTCCCAAATTGGCTAATTATCTTTTTAGCATCAATGACACTTTGGAATACATTTGCAGAGTGATTATCCCAAGGCTGCTTGACCCTGAGGAGAATCTAGTTAACTGGATTTATATTTCTATGCCCACACAGGCTAGCCAAAAATTGAACTCAGAAATTAACCCTCAACATGCCATACAAAAGTGTAGGTTATAACACTTCAACAAGGATAACACATGCAACCTTCTCACAGTTAACATACAGTACTAACTACTGTTTAGAAAGAAGAAGGGAGGAAAAAAGGCTCTAAATTTCTATGACTTAATATGATCCACGCTTCTTACTCATGAGTTCAATGAGGAAGTTACTGATCAAACAGCTCTCTTAGGAGCCTCTTCTCTAAGCAATGACTTAGGGATCCATCTCCTATCACCACATTTAATACATGAACTCACAAAGATTATTGCATTAGTTTCCTAGGGTTGCCATAACAAATTACTACAAATTTGGTAACTTAAAATAGCAGAAAGTTATTCTCTCATCATTGGAGACCAGAAGTCTGAAATCAAAGTGTTAGTCTGAGGAGTCCATTCCATGCCTCTCTCCTAGTTTCTGGTTGCTATTGGCAATCCTTGCTGTCCCTTGGCTTGTGGCTTCCCACCATCTCTGTCTTCACTTCATATGGCCTTTCCCTCCGTGTGCCTCTGTGTCTGTCTCCCCTTCTCTTCTATTAGAGCTTATTATTGATTTGTCATTGAATTTAGGCACTACCCTAATCTAGGGTGATCTCATCTGGAGATCTTGACCTTACTTACATTGGCAAAGACCATTTTTCCAAAAAAGGATCCCATTCTGAGACTCTGGGAGAACATATCTTTTGGTGGCCACAATCCAACCCACTACAGTTATCATAGAAAGAGATGAGTTGGGGGAGTCACAATGGATAGATACATCATTTGCTCACATTCTACTGCCCAGAAATATTCATGTGTCTCTCGATGCAAGATGGCTGAGAACAGTATCCTATGGCTTGGCAGCAGCTTCCCAGCATGAGCTCTAATGCAGAGTCTGTGTTACATATGAAGTGCTTTGGTGTTCAACTAGCCTTCACTGCTATACTTCTGAGATTGGAGCTTGGCTACTCTTCTTCATAATAGGACAGATACCCTGACAGTTCTTATGTCTGTAACCAACATGGACATATAATGAGTTAGTTTCAAAGGCTAGGGCAGAGGGAGAGTAAAAGAGCAGTACCATCACATACAGTTGTACAAAGCACCTGGTCAGAGTTGGGAAAGTTCCTGAGGAACACTGGATAGGAGAGCACTTTTGCAGGTTTGTTGTAGAACTGTTTTTGGAGATGTATTTTTGTGAATTGTCACACCTGAAACTTTTATCTCCTCAAATGTGGTAGCTGCAAGTTGAGTTTCCAATTGATTTATCAATTTTTAGTATTATCTTTGAAATCTTCTGCATTCTGGACCTCTAGATGCATCCTTGTTTTGTACTACAGATATTTTATCTGGGTTCTACATTAGCCCTCAGCCATACCTCATGTTAAACCCTGTAAATCAATTATCAGAAAGAAAATTTTTAAAATCACACTTTAGTGGTTTAGTAGATGTTGCATATTTTCAGTGGGGAAAGATGGTAAGGGCATACTCTATCAAATAGGTATTTTCCTCACTCTTCTCCTATTATATGAGATTACTCCAGTAATGACCTTCCCAAGATTACATTTCACAGTAGCCACAGCAGGTGTTTTGTTTTGCAACACCACAAATTCATGGCAGAGAACATGTTCACCATGCTGCAATCATGCACCCCCATTGAGATTATTTATACTTGGGGACATATGAAGGTCAGTATGACTAAATTTCTCCAGTGATTTATTAGCAAAATATCTTGGCAGAACCAGGAATCCTCCATACCTTTCTCAACAAATCCAATTTACTTTAACTCTAAATGTGAGAAATTAGCAGGTAGCAGAATAATTCAGCCCAGAGAAGATGATGAGAAAAATAAATTCTTTAAAATTCAAAGATAATTGGATTTAACTTACTTTCGACTCTCCAGCCTCTCTCTTAATATATATAATTCTGCGTTAGTTTTATTCCAAGCACTGCATATATATAGTAACTCATTTAATTATTTCAAAATGGTGGCAGGTCTTATTATTCCTATTTTACAAATGAGAAAATTGAGGCCATAGGAAGGGGATTAACTTATTTAAGTCTACTTGGCATTTGGTAAACATTATTGTAGTCAAATAGTGTTCTATGTAATGGAAATAGCTATTTTAAGATTTAGAGTCTTTTCTTAACATTTCTGGAGACCAAATTCAAAGGAAGAATGTTCATTTTATCCCATCCAGTTCCCATGTTGACTTATCTTCTCAGTAACACGTGTTTTATAAGTGAGAGACACCTACAAACAGTGGTTAGCCGTTAGAGAACACTCTTCAGACAATGGAGCAATTTGTTCCTAAAGAAACAGTTAGAACTTGAAAAAAAAATAACATAATTGGTACATTCACTATTGGCTGTGTACTCCACAAAATACTTAACCTCAAACTTGTGTAATTCTGATCCTTGCTCTTCAAAGCTGTGTGAAGTTGCATTTGGAAGAAAATGCCTTTAAAAATTTTAATTCTATTTGCCTGTGATTTTTTCCACTCTGATAACAAAAGGGCAACTAATGTCACTTTCAAGGTGATCATTTTTGTACAAGATTAGCAAATATCATAGAAATGTTTATTTTTTCTTCTTCTTTTATATCCTCTTTCTGTCAGAATACTTTGACCAAGAGTCCAATGACTTGGTCTTTAATTCCAGATCCTGGACACAATATTCATGGGAATATGAGAAAGTCGTATTTGTTCTATAGACCTCCTTCTCTTATTCTGTAAATAAGAGGTAGGTTTATATAAAATGTCAAGAGAGATCTTAATCGATTACTTATTTTTCATGTATCCAAAATAAAGTGATAAAAAACAAAGACAACAAAGTAAATTTGTATTAAGCAATTTTGTTTGTTTTTAATTCTGAAGACATAATCACAGGTCCATCCTAATTCTAGGCAATACAATGCCCTGCTTTTGCAAAATGATCATGAAAGAGATCGCAATAATATAAATATCTAAGTTTGTATTTTGTAAAATAAAAATTCCTAAACATAACTACATTTTTATTTATAAATCCTTGAAATTACTGGACTAAAAGATCAGCATCCTTTCAGCATTAATGTTCTATGATTCTATGTGTATAATTCTCATTAGCTAACATTTACCATGTGATTTCCCATTTATAATCTTGAGCAATGACTGAAGTAAACAACCTCTTTAAATATTGGACAGATTGTGTCTCATCTGACCAAAGGTATTTTATCAAATCATAAATTGGTATTTGTCATGGGTGAATATTTAAGTCTTGGCAAATGCCATGAACAATTCAATAAAGGTGTAGGTATTGATGGCATAAGAAAGAATGCATAGGAAAGAAGAGGAAGACAAAGTTGAATTAGTTTTATCACCTTTATTGAGTTATAATTAATATTTAGTAAACTATAAATAATTTTTGTACAATTTGATAACTTTTGCTGTATGCATGCGACTGTGGTCATCATGCAAAATGATCACTGTGTTCCTCACTCCAAACGTTTCCTCATGCCCATTTGCAATGCCTCCATCTCCTCCTCCATGCTATCCCCAGCAACTTGTGATTTGTTATTTATGTTATCTGCCCATGCAGTGAGGGAGTGTTACAGGAGAAAAAAATCTGACATTAAGATACTCTAATTGTAAATAGAAATTTCTGGCAAACCTAGCCATTAGTTAAGGAATAACCAGTTGCCTACTCCTTCTATATCTTGTGGTAGTAGATAATGAATACCATCTTTGTGATGGAATCACTTAGAAGTTCCTAGAGTTCTTGATCAATTAAAACTCGTGGAAGAAACTCATGAAGGAATACTGGTATTCATAACAATAATCAGAGAATTACAAAAACGAAGACCATATTGTAAACTGTGTATAATAAAAGGATTATAAACAGGTGAATGATATCATTAGATTTACCCTTTAGAAATGTGACTCTGGTAGAAGGGCAGTGAGGATTAAAGTGGGTTGTAAAGTATGGAATGATTACATTTGTTTACTCTAAATGAAAACATTTTGAGTTTGATAGTGGGTGTATAGAGTTCAATTCACGAGTTATCATGACAGTAGAATTTACATGACATAGTGAATTCTTAGATGTTCTGGGTAAGTAGATAGAGAATTTTCTAAGTATCTGCCGGTCATTGATGCCATTTCACTGTGATAGGAAAGAAAGAAAGGAAATAAGTTCCCTTTAGTTGGGATGGGGCCCAAGAATAGATTATACCTGTAGAATGCAATGAGTCCATAGAGCATCCCAGGGAAGAGCAGTGAGGCAGCAGGAGTTGTCCCAGAGTTACAGTTATGGGCTGGTTCTTACAACATAATTCAGAAGTCTCTAGTAGTGATCCAAGAGTAAGCAGTAACATAACACATTGGCATAAAATTTTATAAGTCTATATAAATAAATGCTACTTTTCAATTTTTATTTTACTTGGCACACTAGTTAAAAGCATAGCTTTCTGAAGATCTGTTATCCAGACCAGTTGGACAAAAATCTCTTGAAGTATAATCTAGGAACTTCCTTTCAGTGAGCTTTTTAGATGATTCTGACAGGCTGTTAGGTTCATCCTCCGCTGGTGTAGAGCTGCTTTCCCCAAAATTTGATCCGAGAAACAGAAGCTTAAAATCATGTTCAACTGATGTTCCAATAACAAAGTGTTCTCCTGTCAAACAAACTTGTGAAATGACACACTCATAATCCCTTTCTTGGAGATACACTATAAACCATAACATGGTAAATAAATAAGATCTATTCAATATGTTTAATGATTAATCTTCTTTTTGAAAGGGACAATTTTTTATACCTATTAGTATCTTATGAATAGTTTGGTTTTTTTACCTTTAACATAAATCTGGAAAATATTGTTTTGGATGTAATCTAATTTTTGTTGTATTTTATTGTTGTTAAAATCAAGTTAACTGGAATAATCAATATTTACCTTCCTGAGTCACAATTCCACTTACAATAAAACATTTATATTTTCCTGGCACCAGGAAAATTAAACTATTAAAACTATAAAACTATAAAATTTTATAGGTTCCTGACAGGTTCCTGATACTGATGAAAAGCAGTATCTTTTGTCTATACCTACTTTAGGAATCTCTGCAAAGCAATTTTATAAAGATTTGTTTAAATTAGATAATATATTTTTTCATTTCTTATAAAAGGAATGTAATTTATTTTTGTAACATTTAATTTTGAAATAATTTCAAATTCATATTCACTCATTTGCTCAGTCATAAATTACACTTACTTAGTTTCAGAATTGCTAACCCATATCACTGTAAACAACAGACTTATTAACTAGAATTCAATGTTTTTGTGCGTTTGTTTATTTTTTACAGCTTATTTTGCTTTTAGACTGAGAGAATCGTCGAAGAAAATCTGAGCCAGACACTTACTGCTTAAAGGTGTCAAGACAGATTTTATTCAGATTACTGTTGTGGAGGAAAGAGACTCCAGTTAAACTGTGCTCAACTCCAACTAAGGCAAAGGTGACTGAGGTTTGTAAAGGGAGAACAGACAGGGAACAAAACAGGGCCATGGGAAAGTGAAAAAGAGAGAACAAAGAAAGGGACTATGCAACAAATGAGAAGTTATAGAGGGGATAGTTGGAGAATTTTGGAAATGGTTTGCAAGGTGGATTGGGCCATGTACATTTTGCCGTTCTTTGTGCTGAATGGGGGTTCTCAGTTCACAGAGTACATAGTTGCAGTATTTTGTCTAAAAATTACCTAAGTTTTTTCTTTATTTGTTTTTATTTTCCCTGTAATGTAGTTACATTGTTTATTTCAAACACAATTGGGTTTATTGATTTCTGTTTTGATTACATTTTTGTTTTTATATCCTCCATTCTTGTTTTTGTCCTTTTTTTCATGAGTATGTCAAAGGTTAATATAGTATTAAAAGTCAAGATTAAACCAAAAAGTATATTCATAGAAATAATACTTTCTCACACATCTTCTATCTGTACCTGTCCACCACTCAGTAGTAACTAATATTATGGTAATTAGTTAATTCTTCCCTTTTCCAAAAATAATATAATTATGTATACATATATATTAATTATATGTATATACATACATATGCATATATCATATATGCATATACACATACAGAAATAAATTTTAGATTCTTATGCTTTGATTTTATTAATTAAAATATTATGGAAATAATTTTATATCAGGTCACAGATATAAAGGCAAAGGTGACTGAGGTTTGTAAAGGGAGAACAGACGGAACAAAACAGGGCCATGGGGAAGTGAAAAAGAGAGAATAAAGAAAGGGACTATGCAACAAATGAGAATTTATAGAGGGGGTAGTTGGAGAATTTTGGAAATGGTTTGCAAGGTGGATTGGGCTGATTCATTATTTTTTATTGTTGCATAATAGTCAATTATGAGATTTTCCATAGTTTATTCTACTCTGCTATGAATACTACTCTAAAACTATTCTACTTTGTATGGGAAGTTAGATTGTCTCCAATATTTTGAAATTATAAAATTTCTATAATGATTAACTTTGTTGGTATATTTTATATTATTAGATGCATATATTTAGAATTATATTAAATGTATATATCTAGCATTGAGTTGTTGCTTCAAAATGTAAACTCATACATGGCTTTCTTAGATGTTGCCAAATTCCTCTCTATAGAGGTTTTACCAATTAGCATTCCCAACAGTATAAGAGTATAAAAATACCTATATAAAGCTGCTTGCCTTCCCAACCTGTAGTTTTATCACCTGAGTAGGTTTGATGTTCTATATTATTTGCCAATCTAATATGTGACTATGGTATCTCAGCATAGATTAATTTGCATTTCCCTTGATATAAATACATTTTAAAACTTCCTTAAGTTTAAGGGCTATTTTTACATCTTTTACATAATTGCCTTTCCATGTATTTTGCCCATTTTTCTATCAGGTTTTTTTTTCTTTCAATTGGTAAGAGTTCTTCCCATATTACATAGAATAATTCACTACCATTGTTATATATGTTGCAAATAGTTTCTCTTTGTCATTTGTATTATGAATTGGCTGATGCAGTATTTTGTCACATTAGTATTTAACATAGCAAAATGTATCAATATTTTCTTTTTTTGCATCTGAAATTTGAGTCACACACAAGTTATAGAGGCTTTCGCTCGTATTTCTTCTAGACCTGGCATGATTTCATTGTTTATATTTAGATCTCTAACACATTTAGAGATTGTTCTTGTGTATGCTTAGAAGTATGTCATTTACCTTTTCCCAAACTGGTTGTCAATTGTTTCAACACCATTTATTTAAAAATCTATGTTTGCTCCAATATTTTTGAATTACCATACTTATCACATGCTAAATTTTCATGTATGCCTGCATATATTTTTGAACTTTATATCTATCCCCTTGCTCTATTTATTCTCCAACACTATATTGATTTAAATATAAAATTTTGTATTATATTAACATCTGTTAGTTCTTCTCTATAGAGTTTTCCTTTGTTCTAGCTATTTCTTTTTAGAAACAGCTTTATTGGAAATCTATTGACGTACAATAAGTTATACATATCCAAAGTGAACAATTCGATAAGTTTTGATGTTATGTGTACATCCTGGAAACCATGAACACAGTATTAAGATGAATATATCTATTATCCCCAATAGTTTTCTAGTGCCCCTCTGTAATCTCTCTCTCTTTCTTAACCCTCACTGCTCTACCCGCTTCATCCCCAGGCAGTAACCATCATTGAGTTGCATTTTATAGAGTATTTACGTTTTCTAGAATTTTATATTTTAAAAGCATTTTATATAATGAACTCTTCTGCCTGGATTTTCACTCAGCATAACTATTTTGATATTCATCAAAATTGTTGCATGCATCAATAATTCATTCCACTTTAAGTAGCATTTTTGTATGAGTATATCATGCTGTGTTTATTCATGAACTTGTTAGATATTTGAGTTATTTTTCAGGTCTTGATTATTACAAATAAAACTGCTATGAACATTTGGGAGCACATTTCTTTTGGGTAAATACCGAGGAGTAAAATGGCTCAATCATATGGCATATGCATGTTTAACATTTTAACAAAATGCCTGTATCTTTTTCAAAGATTTTTGCCTCCCCACCAGCAGTGCATGAAGAGTTACAGTTGATAGATGCAAGGTGGCAGAATATGACTCTCCAAAATATGTTGCTTTGCCATAAGGACTATTTTGAGACAAAAGCACTTGAAAAATAGCATATGCAAGAAGGGCATTCTAATCTCCCCTCTTCTTCCTGAAAACAGGAAAGGAAATCTCCCATGTGAGAGATACCTTTCCTGTGCCAGAAAAAAAGAAAAGAAACGTCCTTGAATGGAAAGTCACAGCTTAGAGAATTCTGTACAAACATACCTTGTTGAAATGATTCCTATCTTACTTCACCCTCTCCAAATAGTTGTTATTTTCCACAGTTGTCTTTCTTTGTTAAATCTAGTCTAAAAGCATTTTGGTTTTGCCACTTCTCTGAGTCTTCGTTTACTTATGAGGGCTCCTGTGTCACATAAAACTTATCTTAAATACATTTATATGCTTTTATCCTGTTAATATGTCTGTGTCAATTTAATTCTCTGGCCCAGCCAGGACCTTAAAAGAGTAGAGGTAAAGTTTTGCCTCTCCTACATCCTCACATTTGCCAATATTTGGTATTACTAGTCTTTTAATTCAAGCTACTTCAATGTATAACTATATTTCATTGTATTTTAATTTACATTTTCCTGATGGTCATTTATGTTGAGCACTTTTTCCATTCACTTATTTACTACCCACATATCTTCTTTGGTAAAATACCTATTCAAATCTTTTTCTAAAATTTTTTCAGTTGTTTGTTTCCTTATTATAGATTTTTGAGAATTTTTTATGTATCCTGCATATAATTCATTTATCAAATATGCAATTTTTAAATATTTTTATGAAGTCCATGGCTAATCTCTTCATTCTTAAATGTGGCTTCTGAATACTCGAAGTTTTATTTTTTAAAATTCAATTTATCAATTACTTCTTTAGATAAAATTTTCTCATCTCAAGGCGAGAAAAATTTTTTAAATGTTGTCTTACAGTTTTATAGTTTTAGATTTTATATTTAGGTTTATAATGTATTTTGGGTTTATTTTTTATAGATCAAACATAGATCACATTTCTCGCTTTGTATATATATATATTCAGTTGTTCCAGCACCACTTTTTGTAAACAAAGTGCTTTCTATACTAAATCACATTGCAGCTTTGTAAAAAATCAGTTGTCAATAAATGTGCAATTATTTTATTATTTATTAATATGGTATATTGTATTAATGGGTTTACTAATTGTGGACTAAACTTGCCTTTCTGAAATAACTCCCACCTTTATTACTTTATTAAAATATAGTTGGATTCTGTTTGTTAAAAGGTTTTCATTAATATTCATGAATGGTATTGATCCGCACTTTAAATTTTATACTGTATTTATTAATGGTAAATTTGATTCATAAAGGAATTTAAAAGTTTTTCTTCATTTTCAAGGTACTGAAAAATTTACATAGAATTGGGAATATATATTCCTTTTGAAAGTTTGAAAGATCCCCCATGTGAAGGCATATCAGTCTAGTCCTTTTTTAGTAAGTTGATTAATTGATAATTGTTTTTTAGTTTACTATGGATTTTTGAATTTCTATTTCTAATTAGGATAATTATCGGGGGTTCGTGATGTCCCCAATAAAGATAGGATCCCCTGGCAGACTGTGTTGCAAGAGATAAAAGAAACAAAGACACAGACACAGAAATAATAGTTAAGAAAGCGGGTATGTCAGGGGACCACCAGCACTCTGGTGCTAAGGTGGCAGTGACTGAACCCCAGCACTTGCTTTTTATTCTCTTTGCCATGTTGCAAAATACAATGATCTCATGTGAAAAAATCACAGGATACAAAGATCAAAGTTTTCGAGACTCCCGCCAAAATCATAAGGTGTCCTTCTCCTTTCTAGAAGTGAAAAACACATAATTCTTCAGTAGGTACAATCCTTTTGATCAAGGTAAACTGATTTATCCCAAGCTCAAGCTATGTACGTGGATATCAATCTTTGTCACTAGCTGCGACCCATTTGATCAAGGAACAAGGAAACTACATGCTTTCCACTGGGAGACTGGTTTTACATTAACTGAGGCATTGTTGAGAAAAAGGGAGAGAAGGAACTTGGCCCAGGGTGCAAACACTATGGAAGCCTTGAGACCTTTCTCCTGGGCTGACATATTGCAATCTACCTCCACAGCCATGAGAAGTTTTCATGTCAGGCCGCCCCTGGCTTTTCATGCATGAGACCCCTTAGGCTCTGAGGTTGGAGCATGCTTTGCTGTACTCCCAGATCACTGATATATGTCCCCCAACTAGGCAGTTAACATCTGTACTTATTTCATGCTTCTGCTCAGACAATTCCTTCACCTCCTGTCCTCTCACAGCCTCAGACATAGCATCCCTAA
>CAUYPO010027764.1:0-36732 GCA_963574435.1 Cheirogaleus major | reverse complement strand
AGTAGCTGGGACTACAGGCATGCGCCACCATGCCCGGCTAATTTTTTCTATATTTTAGTTGGCCAATTAATTTCTTTCTATTTTTTTTTTTTAGTAGAGATGGGGTCTCGCTCTTGCTCAGGCTGGTTTCGAACTCCTGAGCTCAAATGATCCACCCACCTCAGCCTCCCAGAGTGCTAGGATTACAGGCGTGAGCCACCGCGCCCGGCCCAATTATCAAAATTTTTTAAAAACAAATTTACAGTTTGCTTCTTTAACATTAAACTAGGAGATCTCCTAGTGGGTCTAATAATTATCCTAATTTCAAAATAGTGATGAGTTTTTGAATAATATTTTGAAATATTGATGACATCTGTAATGTCATATGAATATATGTGTGATTTCTATTGGTGACAAAGTCACATTCATAACAAAAGGAAATGCTGAATTTCAGTTGAAGGTTGGTGAAAATAAAGATGGAATTCATAGACCTCTCCAAAGTGGTACAGTGCAAAGTGAATAGTTGTGTTCCATTTTCCGGGTATCCAGATTAGCTAGCACATTCTGAGCCTCCCACGTGGGTTCACGCCCATGTATGGGCTGCGGTGGCAACTCATAGATTCGACTGGAAATGGCAAAGAAGCCAGGCTCCAGCCCGGCAGCTGGCCGTGTAACAGAGGCCAATGATGTCTGACCACTTGGACCTTCAGTTTGTTGCGCTACTTCCCTGATAGCTTCTAAGAACTGCTGAAACGTTAAGAAGCTTGGGACTTTGTTTTTAGGAAGAACTTAGCCTTCATTTTTCAAAGGAAGAAACAGACGTCTAGATCATAGTGATCTGCTTGCTGTAAGGAAACCACCTTCTTTATTTGGTTTTGAGAACAAGTGATTCGGTCATCACCAACAATGAGCATTAAGGTAGTGAGATGAAGTGCTTGCGAATCAGGGCTTGCTATTCTTATCTGAACCTTGGAGAAGGGCATTGTTGGTACCAATAGTTTAGGCCAAACGCATATGCCCAACACTGACAACTAAAACTGGAATAAAACCCAAATCTCAAATGAGAGTGACATAGCTGTGAGGTTGCCCTTCTAACCTTACCATAGCTTGACCTTCAGTGAACACCCCTCGCAAGAGCCATGAGCCACCTGCGCCTTTTTGTGAGGTGGTTCTGGACACCACTGCCAGCCCTGGAACTACTTATAGGTACATAAATTGTAGATACAGCTGTTTTCAATCGGCAAGACCAGGTGGAGGCTAGTTTTGGAGCTGTTTCAGAAGCCAACCTGTGGGCATATGGAATCAAGACCACGTTTGCTAAAAATGTGATAGGGCTTTTAAAAATTCTTTGCTATTGTATGGTTGAAGATTCATCCAAACCTTTATGGGGGATATGTAAGTAATAGCAGTAAATGTTTAAAAGATTCAGGGTCCCAGTTTTTTATTTCCTAGGGAGGCCTTTGCAGCTTTCTCCTCTTTAGTATTTCAAATGGTTCTTTAATATACTTTTTGGTTTCCAGATAATAACCTCTTCTACAGTCTTGCTATTAAAAGCAATAAAATCTTAGCCAGAACCTACCTCAATTCTGAGCCTTTGATGCTGCGAATGGGATTTTAAGGAGAAGTTGTAAAAAAGGGAAAATAATGGTACCCTCAGAAGTATTTCTGCTTGTACCGTGTCCTTTATAGTAATTAAAAATGCTTAAGCTTCAAATAAGGTTATGTGTGAATATGGCAAAACAAATTTTAAATAGTTGTAAAAAGATATAGAATGGAAAATGTATGTCTCCCTTCTCATCTCCCGTCCCAGTGTAAACCCCAGTTCCTGTGCCCAAGGAGGGCTAATTCTTACTCTTTAAAACATTAGAACATTTGATTGATTCTGACTCCAAATTTCCTTTGAATACTTATAACTATTTGGGCACAGTTTTATGACTATCCTTCTCTAAATATTTTACATACACATTTTATGTATATGCTTTTATTTAAAAGTCTACACAAATAGGATCATGCCAAACACACCGTTCTGCATTTTTGCTTCATTCAAAAATGTGTAATGGAATTCTTTCCACACACACACACACACACATGCAGACCTATGTCATTCTTTTTAGGGCCACTTGGTCTTCCATTGTGTGGACATCCAGTGTTATGAGTCCTCTACTGATGGACATTTGTGGGGTTTTTGTTTTCTCTACTTAAAAAAAAAAATCTACAAAGAATATCCTTGTTCCAAACACTTTTGTGTCCCTATAAAAATATATCCCTCAAGTAATTTCCTAGAATTAGAATTCTTGGGTCAGAGTGTCTGGGCATTTAAAGTTTTAACAATGTAATCAAATTGTCCTCCAATAAGGTTGAGTCAGTTGACATTCCTAATGTTACGGGTACTTGCTCACACACCTGGCAATGACGGCAATATTAAATTCTCTTAAATGTTTACCAATCTTGGGGGTCAAAATTACCTGATTGTGGTTTTTATTTGCATTTCTTAAATTATAAGTAAGACAGAGCATCTTTTCATTTGCTTACGGAATATTTGTACTTGGTTTTCTGCAAACTACCTGTTTGTCATTCTTTGCCTGTCTTTCTTTTGAGCCGTTTGCCTTTTTCTGCTGTGTCTGTGTTACATTCCTACTATGTGGTGCGCACCCTGCCGGGCCCTCGAGCTATCACAGAGGAAACACCGCTGTCTTTGCCCTTTTGGAGCTTACAGTGTGCTAGGGGACAAACGTTAATCAGATAATTCTCTCGATGGGTGTATTACTCACTGAGTTAAACGCCTTGAAGGAAAGGTTCTTGCATCTCTTACAGCATCCAGCGGAGAAACAGGCCCCGACTGGGTGGCGAGGGTGGGAGAGGGGAGAGGAGACTCCCCTGGGGAAGCTGATATCAAAAGAATGAATAGGATTTGGGGCCGGGTGTGGTGGCTCATGCCTGTAATCCTAGCACTTTGGGAGGCCAAGGCAGGAGGATCGCTTGAGGCCAGGAGTTTAAGATCAGCCTGAGCAACATAGTAAGACCCCATCTCTACTAAAAATAAAGAAATTAGTTGGGCGTGGTGATGTGTGCCTATAGCCTAGCTACTCAGAGGGCTGAGGCAGGAGGATCACTTGAGCTCAGGAGTTTGAGGTTGCTGTGAGCTGTGATCATGCCACTTCCTGGGTAACATAACAAGACCTTGTCTCCAAAACTAAAAAAGAAAGGAAGAAAGGAAGAAAGGAAGAAAGGAAGAAAGGAAGAAAGAAAGAAAGAAAGAAAGAAAGAAAGAAAGAAAGAAAGAAAGAAAGAAGGAAGGAAGGAAGGAAGGATAGGATTGGATTTCTGGAAGAAGGGATAGCACTGTGGAGGAAACATGGCATATTACATGAGCTATAAGAAGGCCAGGGAGCAGAGCACAGGGATAGGAGAGTGACGCAAAGTGAGGCTGGGGCTACCTCACCTGGGGGAGGAGGCCACTAATGATTAGGGTGTTTTCCCCTAGAGCAATAGGAAGCCACTGAAGGATTTTGAGCCATAGTTGGTCATCTAATCTATGTTCTGAAAATATGGTTCTAGCTGAGAAGAAGAGAAACAGGAAGGCCAATTAGGAGGTTTTTGAATTAGTCCAGATGAGATCTCATGATAGCCTGGCTCTGGATTATGGCAGTAGACATGAAGAGACGCAGACAGGTTCAAGAAATGTGGAGGAGGTTAAGTAAAATTGGATGATGGATGGATACAGGCGTATGGGAGAGAGGAGGTGCCCAGGATTACTCCTGGGTTTGTGATTAGATGGGTGGTGGTATCATGCACTGAGATAATGAAGAGCCCAGGAATGGGCTCAGTTTTAGACAAGACATCCCAGTGAAGCTGACAACTGAGCAATTAGATATAAAATTCTGGATCCAGAGGCAGGGTTCGCACTGGAAACATAAACTTGGAAGTTACTGTAGTTGTAGTATCATATTGTAGTAATTGAAGTCATGGGCACAGATTGAATTGCTCATGAAAGGAATATGGCACCCAAAGCAGGTCTGCTCTTGGTGCTTATATTTAGTGGCTCAGTAGAGAAAGATGAGACAGAAAACAAAACAGAGTGAACAGCCTATGAGCAGGAGGAAAGCGAGTTGAGTGTGATGTCCCAGAAGCCAGTGGAGCGTGTGTCAGATAGGTGGGAGGAGTGCCAGGTGAAGCCCAGAGAGCCAGGAACAAGAGACCTGGAACATGCCCATTGGACTTAGCAGCACAGACCCCTTCGTGACATGAATCTAAGTTTCCTTAATGGAATGATGGGGCAGGAGCCAGATCGAGGATGACTGAGGAATTAATGACCAGTGAGGAAAAGGAGACACAGTATAAGCCACTCTCAAGAAGTACAGTTGTTGATAAGAATAAAGAACAGCCCCAAACCTGTTCTTCCTCAGTCTCCACCCTTGGCCCTTCGTTGCCACTCACTGTGCTGAACTGATTTCATGACCCAGCGTTCCGAGCCCCACCCTGTGCTGCCCTGGCGGCCGCGGCGGCTGCAGGGGAGGCCGTCTCGGTCCGGAGGCTCTTCCGCCTGCCCGTGCGGCTCTGGCTCTGTGTCCGGGAAGGCCTGTTATTTAAGACGCACTACTGAAGATGGCTTTAAGAAAAAGAGTCCTTATATTTTAGTGACACCTACCAAAACAATTTAAGGATAAATTGGGGTCTGGGATGTCCAGACAAACAGAATAAGCGACGAGTTGACAATTGTTAAAGTGGGGTGATGGGTCTATTCTCACTACTTTTGTTTATATAAAAATTTTTCCATAATCAATCATAAAAAGTTAAATGTAGGAATTCTGTAAAGTGCAGGTACAAAGAGCCAGTAGCCATCACAGGGCCATTGTATATGTGGCACTTAAAACAGAATCTTCTCTAAACCAACCTGCCATTGGCCTGGGGGTCCTCCAGGTGCCAAAGGTAGCTGAAGAACTTCTGCCCTCAGATATTGCCCTTTTCTTCTCCCTTTAACCCTAACAGCTTGTCCTTTGACCCTCCTCTCCTTTCTTATCTCCCTCCTGAGAGCAGACTCTAAATTACAGGCCTGTCACTCATAGACTTGAACTTGAAGCGACAAGTCCTCATGGACTTGAACAAGTTCCCTCACATCTCTGACCCACTCTCTGAAAAGTGGGGTCGTAACATCTGCTCGGCAACACTGTGAGGAGTAAATTTGACCCTACATGTGGGAGGGTCTACCACAGCCCACAGCCTCAAAGGCCCACAAGAAGTCAGGAAGGGAACAGAAATGAATGAAGCTCACCAGACATAGAAGAAAATCATGTGACCCTCTTGGTCTGTGTTTAGCTTTGCCACTTTTAGTAGACACACAAGTAGGGAGCATTATAAGAAAAATTCTATTCTATGAGAAAAAGAACAATGTATGTATGATACATGAGATAAATCACCCATATTCACCCATATCATAAATGGTAATAAGCTGAGACCTAGCCTCAGCATTGGGGAGTAATAGGGCGTGATGGGGACTGGGGCTCCATCCAAAAGAGGTGGTTCTCCTGAACTCCAGTCGATTGCTGCTATGGGGGAATGTGGAGCCAATGTTAATATGTCTTCTTGGTTTATAAGAGAAGCTAGAACTCTAAATATTTTATGAAAATCTTTTCATTCTTAAATTTGGGCTCAATTATTCTTTAAAAAAACACGATGAAAGCCAAACTAAACCCATCTATGGGCCAAAATCAGCCCATGGGCTGCCAGTGTGCAAACTCTCACCTAGATAATGGTATATAACGTAAATTGGTTTCCCTTCCCCCTTTTTATCTTTCTCCTCTTTCTCCTTTCCCTCCCAATTTCCACATCCTTTTCCCCAAACCACCCCACCCTTCACTTCTATAGAAGCCCAAGTGATGGCGGGGAGCAGAGTGCACGGAAGAAGTAAGCCGGCCCCAGGGATGTGGCCTAGACGGCTGATGGTGCCCCGGGCCTGGCTCAGCGCCTGGCACACAGGGGACCCGAACAGAAACCTTGAGGAACTGAGAAGCTGGCGGCGGGGGGAGTCCGTCCGGTTTCCTGTGCGCGCCCTGGGCTTACCTGAGAAACTGTCTCGTTTATCTCAACAGCCTTGCGGAGTCGTTCTGGCCGCTCGATCATCAATGGGAACTGGGCAATCGATCGTCCTGGAAAATACGAGGGTGGAGGGACGATGTTCACCTACAAGCGTCCAAATGAGATTTCGAGCACTGCCGGAGAGTCATTTTTGGCCGAAGGTCCCACCAATGAGATCTTGGATGTCTATGTGAGTTTGGATGTTTCTGGACTGTTCTATGGATTTTGTATCTTGTTGCCTCTAAGCAACACACTTAGAACAAACCAACCACAAACCTTTGCCCATGCTCAATAAAATCCTCTGAGCACAGCCTGTTTGAGGTGCCCCTCAACTGCTTGGCATCCATCCTTGCCATTCACCTCTGAATGCATCTAGCTTGGAGAAACCTTAAACTCTACCAGATGCTGATTACCCTCAGAGTGTATTGACCCAGTAAAACCAATTTTACTTGTTGAACCAAATCAGAGGCAAAACAAATCCATTATTTCATGAGCATTGGATCTCCTCCAGACACTTTCCTCATAATGCTAATTTGGCATGTTTACCTTTTATGGCAAAAGCAAGCAAATGCCCAAAGCAAGACAGGACTGCTCACCGCTCCCAGTGCTCTCCAAACTCAAGCAGATGAAGAAAGGAGAGCTCTGGAGTGTCCCCATGAAACAAGAAAGCCCTGGGCCGGGCGCGGTGGCTCACGCCTGTAATCCTAGCACTCTGGGAGGCCAAGGCAGGTGGATCGCTCAAGGTCAGGAGTTCAAAACCAGCCTGAGCAAGAGCGAGACCCCATCTCTACTAAAAATAGAAACAAATTAATTGGCCAACTAAAAATATATAGAGAAAAAATTAGCCGGGCATGGTGGCGCATGCCTGTAGTCCCAGATACTTGGGAGGCTGAGGCAGGAGGATTGCTTGAGCCCAGGAGTTGGAAGTTGGAGGTTGCTGTGAGCTAGGCTGACACCACGGCACTCTAGCCCGGGCAACAGAGTGAGACTCTGTCTCCAAAAAAAAAAAACAAAAAAAAAAAAAACAAGAAAGCCCTGAATAACAATAGAGAGCTTTGCTATAAGAGAAGCTGCTTCACAAAAGACAGAACCTTAGTTTACTTTATATGAAGTTAAAACATTAAGTTGTTCAAGAGTTTAAAATGGCACTTATTTTTAGAGGAAACCACTAGAATCCAGTCTTCATAAAAGATCAGGAAATAAAAGATAACAAGAAATAAAAGCTTGATGAAACCTGAGTGTCTTCATAAAAATAAACAAATAAATAAATAAAAACTTGAAATGATGATGTTAGGATAAAAAGAATGAGATCACCCAACAATATACATACTCCTGTCCCCAAAGCCATGCTAGTCAACATGGTATTTGCTGTGTCCGAGTTTTAGAAATATTATTAATTGTATTGTCATTACTTCTCCACCTGTAAAGTTCTACATCCTTTCCTCTTGGGCCTAGTGGACTGGAAATTACAAAGGAAGCCTCATTGTAGTTAATTTTGGATATTTTGTTGGACTGTCCAGTTGGTTGGTTGACTCTGGGTAAATTTCTAATGGCATCAGTGGTAAAAACTCAGGTTGTTAAAGGCCTTCCGTGGGCGGTCTAGGAACAGAAGCCAACAATAGTTTCATAAACAGGACAAGGTTTGCGCTGGCAGAATACTCATACAGACAGCAAGGAAAGATTTCCAGCCTCACACCGAACACAGGTTGTCTGGAAAGGGGAGTGAGGGGATTGGGGGTAGACAGCAGGAACCTGAGGCCACACAGCTGTGTCTCTTGGGGGTTCTGTGCTCACCTGATGGTTCGGTGCTGGTTTCTGGGAGTGGGGAGCCCAGTGTTGCCATGCCTGCCTTCCCTTGGGTGATTTATAGAATCGAGACCCATTTCACAAGGAGAGAGTGGGCGAGAGGTTGTGGCGTGAACGCCAAGAATAGGCACAGGACCTACCCCTGCAAGAGTGACTCGGAGATGCTGGTGGCTAGGAAGGACCTGTGAGACTGGCAGTGATGCTCACCTCCTCCGTCTCCAGATGAAGAAATCAAAATCTGTGGGATTCGGGGACTTGCTCTAGGTCACTCAGCGGGTCAGCAGGAGAGCCACCTCATAAAGCAGTAGAGACAGAAATATCAAAACACGACCGCGTGTCCTCGCTTGGCTCCTATTTACGCTGGAGATTCTTGTCCTACTGCTCTGTTTCCCCACCATCCTGCTTCCCACCAGGGAAGCCACGGGCGGAAAGGACTTTGTGATCCAAAGCTGAGAGGAAGGAATTCATTCATTCTGCTGGCCGTGCTCATGTGTGTCGTGTTTTCGGCCCAGACCACGGTCAGCTGCTGACTCTCACAGTCCTAGGCAGCCTCCTATGGCTGACCTGTTTTTGTCACCGGTTCCTGAGAAAATATAACTCAGGGAGACTTACTTCCCTTATACCTGTTTTCCTGTCCCCATCTCTCTGTGGTTCTGGTGGGTTGGAGGTGGGGCCCAGAGAGCCAGCAGGAGGGAGAGGGCTGGGGCAGACCTTGAGCGGCCACACTGGCCAGGTGAGGACTTTGAAGGGACCTACCGGATCCCGGAGTGGCTCTGCCAAGGTCTCATCCTCGTTTGCAGGACACTGTCTGACCAACTAGTGTTCAGACAAGTTCTCCTGCAGTGCAAACGTATTCACCTGTTTTGGACATTCTGTGAACACTGAGTGAAATCTAAGCCGTGGAATAGGATGGTTGGGAACCAACAGAGCAATTCGGCCACCATTGTTCCATCTTCCTACTTGGAATTTATAAAATGTTACCTCTTAGCCTAGTTTTCTGCTGGTTTTCTCAAAGACTAAGTTCTTCATGCTTCAAAAGCAAATGGCAACCATCTGGAAATCACTTCATCTGTCACAGGTTCACTAGTATGACTAAATGTGAATCAACCCAGCATTTATCGATAGCGCTACTTACGCCGTGGTAGCCCCAGCCAGCGGGCAAGGGTGCGTGCGGAGCGCGTGCGTGCGGAAGGCAGTAACATTGACCTTTGTGTCATCAGATGATACACCAGCAGCCCAACCCGGGAGTCCACTACGAGTACGTCATCATGGGGAACAACGCCATCAGCCCACAGGTGCCGCCTCGCAGGAGACCAGGTAAGATCCCTGCTCTGCTGCCAACCACTCCGGGTCACTTGCTTCTAAAGCCATCTCTGTCTCTTCCTGTGCCTCTCCCCTCTGTCTCCCAGTCAGCACAGACAGAACCTGTGGACACGTATTTCAAAGCGGGCGGGCCTAGCAGAGCATCCTTCACCCTCTGAGTCGTCACAGAGACGACCATTTCATTCACTAGATTCAGAAATGAAGTGAATACCTTGCATCTGCCTTTCCAGTTCAACACTTTGAAACACTTTCCATTAGTTCCCTACTCCTACTGCGCAAACTACCTCAGACTTAGTGGTCTAAGACAACACGCATTTATTATGTTACAGTTCTGGAGGTTAAAAGTCTGACATGGGTTTCACTGGGCCAAAATCAAGGTGTCAGCAGGGCCACGCTCCCTCTGGAGGCTCTAGGGGAGGATGCATCTCCCTGCCTTTTGCACCTCCTCGGGGCCACCTGTGTTCCTTGGTTCCTGGCCCCTCCCTGCACCTTCAAAGCCGGCAGGGCAGCACCTTCACATGTCCGCTACTATGGCCCTCTTCCAACATCACGTCTTCTCTAACTCCCAACCTCCTCGCCCTTCCTTTATAAGGAGTCTCGACGTTATATTGTGCCCACCCAGATAATTCAGGGTAATATCTCCATCTCAAAATCCCAAATTTACTCACATCTACAAAGTCCCTTTCACTATAAAAGGTAACATATTCACAGGTTCCAGGGATTGGGATGTGGACATCTTTGGGTGGCTATTATCTATCTACTCTGTCTTTTCCCTTGGGCCCCTTTTGCTTCTGTTAGTAATACTTTGACCTGTAAGACAAGAATGTTGAGTTCACACCTACCGGTCCTCGCTGGGTCTTCCTGGTGGGCTCTGCTCGCACAGAGCAGGCAGCTTGCGCTTGGTTGGCACTGGCCATGGAGCAGCTTTGTGGCTCTGCAGATATTTTATCCCAGATTATTGACGATGGAGCCCACCACCCAATCGCAGGCCATCTTTTCCTTCTTTAGAACAGGAAGGTCTGTGGAAATATTAATGATAATAGCTCACATGCCCGGAGACCTTGCTGCGTGCCAGACACTGTGCTAAGCACTTTACATAGATTAACTCTCTGAATTCTCACAGCAGAGGGAGGTACTCACTATTTTGAGCCTCATTTTAAGAGTAAGGAAATGAAAGTGTAGGGAGATTAAGTTACTTGCTCAGTCCCACACCTCAACCCATGTTGTGTGACTGCCCTGTGCTTATTATGCTGCCTAGAGATTGCCTGGCCCGATGCTTGTCCTAGGAAGTGAGGGGACAGATTCCAGACTGGCCCATCCATCCGTCTCCGGCTTTGGCTTGGAGAACTGGGGTATCTGATTGATTGCACAGGTGGGGGGTGCCGTCTGGCCACCTAGAGAAAACAGCCTGGTGTGTGCCCAGCACTCAGGGTGGGTGTGTGGTCCAAACTCCAAGTCTACACATTCAGCCCAACAGAGCATTTTTATGCCATTTCCAGGAACAATACACAGTCTGAGAAACCAAGTCTGATGGCAAAATATTGGGATTCCTGGGATCTGCTGCTAACTTACAGGGACAATCTGGACAGACTGTTTGAAATCAAATAGGATGATGATGATGCTAACGAGCCTAATGGGTCTCAGCTGATGGGGAGCATAGGGCGCCTGGCCCAGGGCAGGACCCGAGGAGGTCAACTGTAAAAAGGTGGTGAAAAGGGGTGTTAGGAGCCAGGCTTCATCCTCCATGTCAGTGGAGGCAGGAGGCCAGAGTCTGAATCCAGGTCTGCCACTCTCTTGCTGTGTGCCTTCAGGCAAGTCTGTAACTTCTCTGAACACAGTTCCAGTCTGCAAAATAGAAAAAACAACCACATTCAAAGGTGGTTTGGGGAGGTGGGGTGAGGAGAGGTTGAATAAATTATGTGTCCATCCTAGCAGAGTGCCCAGCACGTACACGATACTGAAGACTTAAAAATGTTTTGTCTGATAACACCTTGGACAATCTCATTTATATCAGTATGCCTGGTCTCTATTCTGTTGGTCTAGTTTGCATATAATATTTTAAACCATGAAGCATTGTAATTAGACTAAGCAAGAAAACAGTGGTAAAATGGTGAAGAAAGCCCTAATATTAACAGTTTTAACTATGTTCTACGGTAACTTTAGAATTTGCCCCCTTATTCTGTATAAAAATAGTATATACTCAAACAATATTTAATCAAAATAGAAACATATGAAATCAAAAGCAACTGCCCCATAATTATAAAAATTTGGAAGCAACCAAGATGTCCTTCAGTAGGTGAATGGATAAACTGTGGTACATCCAGACCATGGAGTATTCAGGGCTGAAAATAAATGAGCTTTCAAGCCACAAAAAAGACATAGAGGAAATGTAAATGCATATTACGAGGTAAGAGAAGCCAATCTGAAAGGCTATGTATTGTTTGACTCCAACTGTATGATATTCTGGAACAGTCAGCACTATGGAGACAGGAAAAGGATCAGTGTGTGCCAGGGAGGAGCACGGAGGGTGTTCAGGGCGGTGTGGGGCTGCGGCGGTGGGTGCCTGTTGCCGTGCATTTGCCCAGACGCATGGAATGCACAGCACCAATGGTGAACCCTGCTGCACACTATGGGCTCTGGTGGATGACGATGTGTCAGTGTAGGGCAATCAGTTATGACACATGTACCACGCCGGTGCAGGATGTGGCAGTGAGGGACCCTGTGCCTGTCGGGGTGTGGGAGGTTTATGGGAACACTACTCCCCACTCAGTTTTGCTATGAACCTAAAACTGCTCTTAAAAAAATAAAGTCTATTAAAAAATAAAAAAGAAACAGTCCCCAACCCCATCCTTTTCCTAGAGGGAATCTGTCTTAATAATTTGGTGTGGTTCTACCTGCCCTTTTCTACACGTATACAGACATGTCTGCAGCCAGTCGGAATCTTCATCTGCAATCTCAAGTGGACAAGAAATATTGCATATCGTTATTTTCCATTAGTCAATTTAAATTCAACCTTGTTTAAAACTGGAAGAAAATTGAGTTGCAGTCAGTGAGGGGGCTCCACACACACACTCCAGCTATGAGTCAAGATCCCAGAGTCTTACATGAGCCCAAGCAGGCCTTCTGATTTCAAGATTGTTCCTTTTTAAGCACAGAAGGAGGCAAGAAAAGCTTCATCTTCCTCTGCTGCACCCATTTCAATAAAAGGATCTGTTCTGTAAAATTTGGATTCAGTCAGAGGCCACATTTAAGAACCTAGCAGGCCACATGTGGCCTTAGGGCTGCAGGTTCCCCAGCCCTGGGGAGTGGGTAGCCCCTCTGTTGGTCTGTCCACAGCAGTGCCTCTGAGGTGCCCACAGGAACAGCCCCGTGAGACCTTCAGATTAGGGCTCAGCTCTACTCCTTCCAACCTGCACCAGGGGCACAGGATGCGGGGTGAGGCTGGAAGCCAGGCCCCCAGGCCCACTCCAGGTGTGGCCTCCTCCTGAGGTTGCCTGGTGCACAGAAGGTCCACGGTGCTCACACCGTTCTCTCTCTCTCTCTCAAAACATACTCTCTACTTTTCCCTCCTCCTTCCCCCAGGCCAGGGCCTTGGGGACATCCACTTTACCCTTTCCGAGAGCCTAGACTTGCACTCTGGAACAGACAGCTATTGACTTCAAGCAGTTTTTGCTCTCTGTCCTGCAAAAAACCCAGGCAAGAACATCTGAGAACTTGGCTACTCTTTCAGACTGGAGGAGGAGGAGGAACAATGATAGAAAATCAAACACAGTATCTCAAAAAGTGACCTGCCACATCTGTGTATGTGTGTGTTATGCTTTTTTCTCTCACCAAACAACATTCACAGTCGTATCTCCCTGTCAGAACATGTATTTGCTGCATTCTTTTAAAAAAATATCACATAGTATCATTTCATAGTTATAGCACAATGCATTTTAACCAGTACTGTGGATGAACATTTAAGTCTGTTGTACTGTTTTGCTATTTCAAATAGTACTTTAATAACCATACTCGTATGTACAGCTTTATGTAAAAGAATCAGAATATTTGTATGGCAAATGTCCTAGAAGCTGAATCCAAGTCCAAGTGTATGTGCATTTGAAATTTGGATAGACGGTGCCAAATTGCCCTCCGAAAACTCACATCTGTTGTCAGGCTCAGCCTGAATGAGCATGTGTTCTCCTGCACCTTCGACAAGAGTTTAGGGATTTAAAATCTTCTAACCTGTATTTTTGGGTAAACAAAGCTGTCATCCTTCTTTTCATATGTGGTTCTTTAATTATGAGTGAAGTGGAACTTTTTTGTATGATTTGTGGCTGTATTTCTTTTTATGTGAAGTGTCTCTCTATGGCCTTTGCCTACTTTTCCTTCTAGAATGTTCATCTCTTCTTATGTATGTTTAATAGTGTTTTGAATATTATGGAAAGTGGTGTCTGTCTATTTGAAATAGATGTGGTATGTGCTGTGAGTTCGACGTGATCTTACACGACATAATTTCTAATAGTGAAGCAATTTCCTCTTTTCAACTCAGTGTCCAAAGTGACCTTGCTCAGTGTGTGTGTGCACTCGCCTCTCCTAGGGGAACCCTTCAATGGCCAACTGGTAACAGAAGGGGGGGCCCCGGAAGAGAGAGAAGAGAGAGAGAGGCACGAGGAGAAGGAGGACTTGCATGGGAAGGCTCCAGAAATATTCACCCCCGAGGCGGCGCAGACCTTCCCAGTCAGGCACCCAGATAGGTTGTCTCCCCACCGACCAGACAACTTGGTGCCACCAGCGCCACACCCTCCACGGCGAAGCCGGGACCACAACTGGAAGCAGCTGGGGACAACAGAATGCTCAGCAACCTGTGGGAAAGGTGAGCCTGTGCGAGATCGGAGGGCCCCTGCAGAGCCCCAGCAAGGGACGCGCGGTGGGCCCACGGACGCGGCAAACTCCTCCTCCATGCCCGTCTGTGAGATGCTCACTGGTGTCACGTGTGGAGTGGGGGTTCCCCAAGTCCACTCTAGAAGGATTACATCTAGAAGGATGCCCCTGGTTACAATTTATTCCAGTAAAAGGATACAGGCGAGACTTAGCAAAGGGGAAAGGCATGTGGGCAAAGTCCAGGAGAAACTAGGCACCAGCTTCCTAGTAGAGTCAACAGGGATGCACTTAATTCTCCCAACCGTGATGTGTGACAACACGTGCCAAGGGCTGCCAGCCAGAGGTGCTCACTCAAGCTTTGGGGTCCAGGGTTTCTACTGAGGGTCAGTCAGGTAAGCGTGCAGCTCCTGCCTGACTGCCGTTAGCTACTCAACCTTTGCCACCCAGAGGCCAAACTGATACGAATACCATGGCCCACGGCCTCAGGCATACACAAACATAAATCACATTGTGTTAAATCAAATGTTAAATCACATTGTTAGCATAAACTATCTTGTCAATTCGTTAAGGCATGGCCCAAGACGTCAGACATGGGAAAACACTTTCATCAGGCAGAATGTTCCAATGGCTCAGAGGCTATTTTCCAGGAGCTAGGCAAGGGCCAGTCCTGAAGATAGGCCTTTCTTGGGAATGTGCAGGGTTTGAGCAACACAGACCTGCTGAGTTAACCCCTTCCTGCACATGTATGTTCATTAATTATCACAGAATATACTCACATACTTTAAGATCTAAAAGTTGATACACATAAAAGTCAGGTTTGTGGAAGACTTAACACAAATGCCTATTGAAACTCATTCTCAAATCTAAGGATTTCAGAAGAAAACATACTTTTGAGGCTTGAAGTGTTAGCTAGCTTTGGCACTCAGCAACACGCACAAGCCCCTTCCATACTCTCCCAGTAAAATCCTAGCCCTGGATGCATCCATTATCCTGACCCAAGCAGCCAGGACTACCGGGACACACCTGTAGCCCAACAAAGCTTTATTGACTCCTTGCAACAAGGGAGACCACACGCTAGAGGAAGCATGGGGCATCTCTCCAAACAAAAGAAAAGACAGAGTCGTAGGATTTGGTTGAAAGGTGGAGTTTAGGTGAACTTAAGTAAAGCAGACTTTTGCTAGGCCCAAAGCAAAGCACGACTATGTGTAAAGCGATCCCATCAGGACTGTGTAGGGGACCCAAGGTCTTGTTTCCTTGAAAACTCTGAAGTTAAGATAGACGCGAATGTGGTGTCCAGAAACCCCTTATCTGATATTCAGCACGTGGGTTGGAAACATGCTGCTTCTGTTTCGAGATGGCCTATATCCTCATCACAAGGACATCTGCGAACTGTGTCATTACAATTTCCTTCATATATATGGTCATGGCCTCCTGTTTGTAGTAAAGTCCTATTTGATCCCTGAAACAGCTGTTCTTTGTGAGGAGGTTACTATGGAAACAGAAAGGCTGTGTCCCCCAGGAATCTGCAAACTGGGAAGCTGTGCCACACTCCAGAGCATCGCTTTGGGGATTTTTTCTTTTTTCTTTTCTTCAAGAGGCTTCTTTCTAAGAGTACATAGTTTGGAAGGTTTGACAAAACTAGCACACAGAAAAATCTCTCCCAACAGCTTCTAAAGCTTTTATCTTTTTCATCAGAGCCTTGGCTTAGTGACTTTTGAGAACAGCATTTACGTCTGTGGTTCTTCTTGGGGGTTGGAGCTCTTCCTGCCTGGAACCTCCTCAAATGCCATAATGACTTGGTAACTGTAGGGTTCATTTACAGAGGTTTATTGTGCAAATTTTATTGTGCTCATACTTAATACATGTGCAAAGAATGTGGACCGGAGATTCGTTGGACCCACTTGTTTTATAAGCTGTATGAGGAAAAAATTAAATGCCTGTAAAATGTGTCCTGACAGAGGCAGAAAGCTAAAATAATTCTGCATTAAGACCAAAATCATTTTAGTGAGAATCTGTGCGTGACATTACAGGGGTAAGCAGTATGTAGTGTAATTGATACAAGAAGCCAAGATCAAAGGTATCATTACTGAAATGTTCCACCATCAGGCAGTGGGTGATGCCCATTAAAGGAACCATATACTCTCAGAGCTAGATTGAAACAGGGAAAGTTATAAAAAGGATGAAAATTGTCCTCATGTGGTTTTCTATCAAGGGTGGCGTGTCTAGAAGATTCTCTTCCACCACGTCCAGAGTCCCATAAGGTCTTGGATTGTGGACGTAACGAGACAAGGACAAACGCCTGTGCCACGTGCTGGCTTGTCCTTCACACTGCCGCACGGTCCTGCCCTCCCTGGACAGACACCACTTACTCATGCAGGTGGCCATTCAACAGGCCTCTGACGGACAGACCCATATCCAAAGTTCTGGTGATGTCGCCCCCAGCCCACCCCAGCCTGTGTGGTCCACGCAGAGGTGAAAACCTCCCTCTGTCCCTATGTGCTGGTGTCTGGCCAGCAAACTCCTGCTCACACTCCAGCTCGGACGCCACCTCCCCTGTGAGTCCCTTTCTGATTCTACAGGAGACAGGTAGGTCTTGGTCCTTGGGACCTCACAGCAATTTGGGACACATTCCTGTCCCGGCCCTGCTTGGCGGGCTGTTTCCACGCATTCCCACTTTGCAACTTCTGCACCTGGCATCATACAAGCGCGCAGTAGGTGCTCTTGTGTTTCTTGAATAAATAAATATACCATCATCACATTTCAAATGTGTGAGCTATTAGAAAAGCCATAATGGTAGTTCTTACATCTTTATTATATCCTAGATCCACAAGTCCATTGCCTTTACCCATGTTCTATAAACATAGCATAAAGAATGTGGATTTATGTATTCAAAACTTAACTATCTTTTTCTTTAGATTTCCATATGATACTGTTTAATTGTCTAAGATAGCATTTCTCCTTTGCATTGTGGACCCATACAGACTGTCTTACACAGACTGTCAGGTGTGGGATTTAGCATGCACACTATCTGTTTTACATATTTAACTTGTACATACCCACGTGTGCATGTACACACATGCACATTTGGCATCTGCCACTCAAAATGTCTGAGATGACACGTCCGTCTCTTCTTTACATTAGTAAACAGCACTGGTTCTCAGGCCCAAGAGATGCTTACAAGGTACCTTGGAAATCAAACAAAACCAGGAATGTATTGTTTTCCACTCCCTCTAGGAATCCAGCTGCCTTTTTTCTTCCATGTGACAAATGGCAGCAGTTCATGAGTACCTCTCCTTTGCTCCCTCTAAAGTTGGCTGCCAGGCAGGGATGGGCGCACAGACATGCAGGACAGGTGAGGCCATGTGGGTGCACAGACATGCAGGACTGGAGAGGCCATGTGGGCGCACAGACACGGAGCTCATCCCACAGCCATCAGCGGCAGCGACAAGTGTGCTGTAACCAGGAAATGCCAAGCCACTGTCCAACTTGTTTAGCACAGCCCAGTCCACCCTCCTTGTGATCTCACACAAACCCTCTCCCAGACTTCTCTCTAGGTCTTGCTGGTGGAGCTGACCGTACCACACCGTTCTATGCATCTCACTTTCAAACTCCCCTCTTTGTAAATGCTTTCAGCATCCCGATATCACCATCTCAGGGCAGGGCCCCATTGCCGGCATCCAAGAGTGGCCCATACACAACATAGTCATTGACCAGACGGCTGTCAAACTTTGGTCTTGGTTCTCTTGCTTCCTGGAGTTCCAAGTCCAGAGTCATTTAACTTTTTCTTGCTCCTTATTTTGTCTGTTGCTCCACAATGTCTCACTGACCTCAACACTAGCCCCTGAGTTCACTGACTTACCTCACTTATTGTCTGCTGTGGTACAGTTCCCTCCCCAACATAACACACTTCCATTTAGATCTGCATGCCCACATACAAGCCACCCGAGCTGACCCAGGATTTTCCTGCTACTGGAGCCCAGCCCGCAGCTGGGCTCACCCCCCACTTCCTACTTGCTAGCAATTAGAGGAATAACCGAATCACAATCCTGAACAATAGGAGGCAGCCAGGTGCCCTTTTGAGTGACAGTCTCTCTTTCTGCAGATATTAAAACTGACACAAAGAAAGAAACCATTGCAGTCACGGGAGTCAAGGATTGTAAACGGGGCAGTTTCTCAACATCAGGAAGACAGAGCCACTGAGTCATTGCCATGGCGCTGACCATGGGTACTGTACCTAAAGGCAATAACATGGTGAGGAAAGGCAAGCAGTGGCCGCATGCCAGATGGCCCCAAACAGCCCAAGGCACAGAGCACTCCTATGGTAGCCTGTACCCTTTTAGCTAAAAACATTCAATTTCCTCCTTATGTGAATGCCTAGTGGTTGGGCTAGTTACTTTTACTTTCCAATCCACAAAATTATGAGTGGAAAAGTTAAACCAGCATGGTCTGGAGGGAAAGGAATAGGCTAAATAAGATCTTTACTTAATCCCTTAATAGCCGAGTCCCAGTTGGCTACGCTGCAAGCTATGAACTGAGTCTTATTCATCTTTATAACTCAGCACAATGTGCTTAATGTTTGTTGAATTTAATTTAAAATCTCTTCTATTTAATGGAAGGAGAGATGTAGCTGTACAAGATTTAATTCCACAAAAGTTTTTGCCTCCCATTAATTTTACAGTTAGTACTGCCTTTCACTCTGCCAATAATTATGCTTAATTGGAACGTTATATTAAATAATAGTCTCGAGTTATAGCTACACTGTAAATTTTTACTGCCAGAATAATTTAAACAAATGATCCTTTCAGATTCAAAACTGTCTTACGGACTGTCGAGTTTCTTGCTGTACCTCTGGCTTGGTATGTCACACAAGGTCAGTTGAAGAAGAGTTGAAACACTTTCATGGCTGATGAAATATTGAGACATTTATGTTAAATAAAAGTTGTCCTTAGTTGTAGGGAGATGGAGGTTCAGAAAATATAAATGCCTGGCCAATTAGCCACAGAGATGAGACAGAACTGTAGAATAACTTAGAGTGTTCTTCCCAGCAGGCATCGCTCACTGGCCTCTACTGCGAGGAAGACAGTTATTTGTGAAGAAGCATCTTCCCATAGTTGGCTCAGAGGGCGCGTTCAGTGTGGGTTACGTTTCTCACTCCTTAAATGTCTTTTAGTAATACCTCAGTGCTGCCACCAGGTGGCAGAAAAAAGAGGAAGGCAGCATTGAACTAACTGGTTTTGGGGGATTGGTTTTTTGGAGGAGGGGGTTGTTTTGTTTTTAAATTTATTTAAAGCTAGAAATTCTGCTTTAAAAATTCTGGATTTTTATCCAAAATAGATGTATCCTTATTAAGTCAATGAAACGAGGCTGTGTGTTTAAAATAGAAAAAATCTGAAGCAGTTAGGATATTTTAAGCAAAGTAATAAAAACACCTATTAGACCTCTGATAAATATTCATTCAACAAACTCCTATTGAGCACCTGCTGCTCTGCTAGGTGCTGGGCTGCAGAGATGAACAAGAACTAGCCCACCGCGTGCAGACAGACTCAGATCACTGACCTGTAGTTGGGTGGGGACAGTGTTTGAGGGACGCATGTAAAACACTCTCCAGACGGGGGATGGCAGCTGCTCTTTCACCGTTTCTTACTCTTCTTACTTCTCGCCTCAACTTAACCATCTCTGACCCGGACTAGCCTAGGGCCACTTTGCCAGGCAGGCACTTTTATTGCAGTGTAGCAACCTGCGCGCCCTCCCTCCAAACACCTGTGCACACACCTGCCCAGACCTAGCCCTCTGCAGGGGGAAGCTGGAGCCCTCGGAAACATGTTCTTTCTGATGTCCCCAGAGAACCCTAGGAAAGCTGTGTTTGTGTTCATTTTATGATCACTTCCCCGCCCAGTGGTCTCTCCTTTATCTTGAACCGGTATGAAGTTGTTTTTATCTGCCTTTGAACGTGTTCAACCTGTGTCCACAAACACAGGACTGATTCCTCGGGCAGCGGGAACTGCGTCTGACTCTTGCTGACGCACCCGCAGTTCCCGGCAAAGCCTGTGCGAGGTGGGGGTACGTGGACCCCGAATGAAGGCGTGTGTGTGCACTGTCCCCACTGTTTCCGCACCTTCTCCTCATCAGCACCGCATCCGTGCGCCCCACCCACAGCCCAGCTCCCCAGCGAGGCTGTCCTTCCCACGCTGCCCTGTCGTTGCAGGGGCGCAGTACCCCATCTTCCGCTGCGTGCACAGAAACACCCATGAAGAGGCTCCTGAGAGCTACTGTGACTCCAGCATGAAGCCCACCCCCGAGGAGGAGCCCTGCAACATCTTCCCGTGCCCCGCCTTGTAAGACGCCCTCTCTGTTTACGTCACCTGTTACCGAGTCACTTCTGGTTGCTTGTCCGTAGGACCCCCGTAGCAGATATAATGTCATTTTTAAATCAGTCTAAATCTGATTTAGAAACATGAGGCTTGGACCATGCACGGAATGTCTGTTTAGCAAGCACGCCTGTCTTTCGGGATGAACTCAGGTGCTGACAGCCTTGGGCAAGTCAGCTCACTCCCAGGAAGCCCACCTTTTGGAAAGTTGGAGCAATTAGGTTTTAGCCTGGTAAGGAAACCAAAGGGGGAAGCAAAGACCGAGAATCCAGCTAGTCAGGCTGGAGGTGAGCTGTGGACAGAGAGGACAGAGGGCGTCACCAAGACAGTGTCAAGAAGTGTCACGGAGAGGCCTTGAACTGGTTGTGGAGGGATGAACAGGACACAACCCTAAGAACAGGGGGAAAGGGCCCTCAGAGGGGCAAAACCTAATTCTCAGAGTAATAAAAATATCGTTCTCACCCCAATACGGAATGAGCGTGAGCTGCTGCCTCATTTAACTAGTGACAGAGCAAGATGGCAGAACTGATATGGAAACAGTTAATGAAAAGTAAAGAACACTGGAATAAGGTTTCTAAGTTAGTTCCAAAATGGGTTAATGTCCTACAGGATAATAAAACTAACCGTTAGGGTTTTTTTTTTTACCAGATAAAAATTATTTGTACCTTCTCAGTTTTCTATAACTTTTTATAGAATCCAGGCCTTAGTCACTGGTAAATACCATGTCAAACAAACACACCTTCCTTTAGAGAGTTGTTAAGCAATGCCCTTGCGAGAGTGTCCCCGTAATAACTGCCCTGGCCCTGTGTACAGTGGCTTGGGCCCACGTACTCCCTTTCTGTTCACTGAACGTCGTCTCTCCTCTCGCTCTCTCGTTTCTGAGCTAGCTGGGACATTGGGGAGTGGTCCGAGTGCAGCAAGACCTGCGGTCTGGGCATGCAGCACCGCCAGGTTCTGTGCCGCCAGGTGTATGCCAACCGCAGCCTGACGGTGCAGCCCTACCGCTGCCAGCACCTGGAGAAGCCCGAGACCACCAGCACCTGCCAGCTGAAGATCTGCAGCGAGTGGCAGATCCGGACGGACTGGACCTCGGTATGCAGGCTGCAGCCCACCCTGGAACTCCCCGTCCTAGACTCAGCCCCTTTGTCCCACCTCCCCCACCAAGACCTGAGACGGGATAACCCTGAGTTCCCCAGGAGAGAACCCATCCTGGGGGTTCTACATGACCATTTTTGCAAACCATAGGATGTACCAATAGCTCAATAGAATTCAGGCTAGGGTGCGTTACCCGCAGCCAACTTTACAGGTGAGCCTGCGGGAGGCCTCATCTGTTCCATGTGCCATGGTGCAGTGAAGGCTGACAACTGCTGGTGGAGCCACCTCCTTCCAGTCCTGCCCTCCCATTTTATAGATGAAAAAACTGAGGCCCTGAGGAATAAAGTAGGCAAGGCATCTAAGAAGGTCTAAGAGAAAAGGGTTGTGACATTTCTAGGGCTCAGATCCTCCCCAGGGAGTTACATGCATTGCAGGGGACCCGGCGACACAGGCAGGGGGCCTCCCCACGGTCATCTGTTTGGGGGCAAGTAACAAAGGCTGTGGCGCCATACTGGCAGGTCTTTCTCGGAGCTAACGCTTGCTGTGTTTTAGTGCTCGGTGCCGTGTGGCGTAGGACAGAGAACCCGCGACGTGAAGTGTGTGAGCAACATCGGGGACGTGGTTGACGACGAGGAATGCAACATGAAGCTTCGGCCCAACGACATTGAGAACTGTGACATGGGACCCTGCGCGAAGAGCTGGTTCCTCACCGAGTGGAGCGAGAGGGTGAGCGTGATGGCAGGTGGAGGGCAGAGACCCGGGGCTGCTAAGCTGCCCCACAACCATGGGAAGACGAATTGCTCGCTCAGAATCCCAATGCCGATTTCTGACTTTCATAAAAAGGCCCAGAGATCGTGAGTTATTTTGGGCTTTATATCCTTGCGTGAAGACTGAGGAGTTCTAAGCTCAAGGAGTGGATGTGAAAAGATTGGTTTAATTCCATTGGCACTCCATGTGATCATTACGTAATGAAATACTCAGTAAAGAGAATAATTCCGCCACACCTTGCATATGTTCCGTGAGTGTCTGGGTATAGTAGACACTCGGTGAATGGTAGGCCCTTCTCCTGCTTCTACTAGCTCAAAGCGTCTTACACACTGTCCCCTCCCCAGTGGCCTGCGGTCTCAGGCGTCAAGTGTCAAAGAACAGCTCCAAGGTGTGTAGTTAACTATTAGCCCACCAATTACCTATATGGAGGGAAACCAGGAATAGATCAAGTTCACCTGTCAAAGGCAAAAGTAGGATTTATATGACAAGGGGGCGCTGGAGCTGGACGTGGTGGTGTCTGAATCCTTATCAGAGAGTCACTGAGTGTCCAATTATGTCTTTTTCTTGTGCAGCTCAAGGTGTCGGGAGGTTTCCTTTTACACTGAACCTAAGCGTGTTTTGCTAACTCCCCCTGTCCTGTGGCCATCTGGGGACCCTTCCACTTCTCCAGGCTAAAAATTCCCAGTTCCTTACACTCATTCTTTTGGGCTTTAGTTTCTGGGTTTCTGACCATCCCAGAACTCACTTGTGCTCGCAGTAAGCTTGGATTTTACTCTGCAAGCAAACGCATGAGAAGGATGATGCTGCACTTTCCTTTTATGTGGGAACGATTCTCTGTTAAATAATGTTCATTTTTTCTTGTTATAAAGTAATACACTATTATAAAAATAAGAAAAATTCTGAAAAGTAGGCCCCAAATCTCTTCACTAAAAGATAATAATTGTTTAAAGCTACACTATCAAGCTTCTTTCTACACATACATGCTTTATACATGCAGCTTTTTCCACTCATACACATATTAAGGATATAAATCGTTATGTATGTATATTTTGGTCACCTGCTCTTTTCACTTATATATTATAAACATTTTCATGATATAAAAAACATTTAAAACGTGATTTTTTTTATAGTAATAAGCTATTGTAGAACTACTATAATTGAACCAATCCCCTATGGATTGGTTTGGATTTTTTGGATTTTTTTCCCTAATTTCTTACTATTTTAAATAGGATATTTAAAAGGATATTCAGTAAATGTCTTATGCATAAGTCTTAACATGCACATTTTCTTATCTCCCTAAAGTAATGTTTACAAAGTGGAATTGTGTGAAATTATAGGGAAAAGTTGTGAATGCTTTTAGAAGTCTTAGTTGATTTTGGCAAATTTCTCTCCAGAAAGATTTTCTCGATGTAGACTCTCCCAAGTAGCAACTGGGAGAGCTTTCATAATCATTTTAGTTCAGTGCCTCTTTGCAGTTTTTAAATTCCATCTCTCTACATTTGCCACTCTCTGAAAAAGGCAGTGTGCTCAGGACGTACGTACAGAGAAAACACCACTGTGTGGGGGAAAAACCACTGCCGTGGTTCATTCCTCTGTGTGTCTCCCATGTTAATTTAGAACAGTGAAATCTACATGTAAATTTTCCAAAGATTTCCACAATAGCTATTTCCCATCCAATAATGACTTATGAATTTCCCCTTAATGTAAATTTGCTTTGTATTTTTACACAGGTTCTTGCTAAATCTAGCTTGGCTTAAAATTATAAATAGAACAAAGAATGAACACTTTATTCTACTGACCAGAGAACTTTTTGTTCTTTTTTGGAATAAAATGTTTTAAATCATGTTAAGTTTGGTGCTATGATGTAAGAAAATAATTTTGCTTTATCTACTCTCCAAAGAGATAATTATTCCTAAATGTTCATGCTTATTTTAGAATAGGTGAGTGGGAAGAGGGCACTACTGGGTGTAAGGAAAGCTCGTTGGCTTTGGTATCATTTCTGTGGCCACCACTTATTTCTTCTGTGACCTCAAGCAAGATGCTGAGTGTCTGAGCTTCAGTTTCCTCAAGAGTAACATCGCTGAGTGAGCATTAAGGGATAACACATTTGAACCATGACCTAAATGAGGTTGGCCCAGTGGAGAGGGTGTCCTGGGGGCTGCATCCTTCTTCTTAGGCTCCAGGTCTACAAGGGTCTTTGAGCCACCAGGTGGTCTTAGAGAAAGTTCAGCCCCTGGAATGACCAACTGATGGCAGTGTTCCACATTTGAATAGTCGCTTTGTATAAAATCAACCCTGTTAAGCTTACATCTGAACAATGCAATTTTTCATTGCTGGGAATAAACATGTATTGAGCACATGCCAAGCATGAACGAGACAGACTCTGATTCAATGAGCTAAAGAGAGAAAGGCCAAAGAAAATTAAAGTTTATAAACACTTAAGGATACAGAATATATCCTATTGCCCAATTTAAAATTAATTAATCTCTATCTAAATGAACTGAGGTTGTAACCCCAATCTGAATCTTCTCTTAAACTTCCAGGGCTATAAAGTTCTCTGGCTTAATGACTCACCTTAAAAACATCTTTTCAATTACTTTTAATTGCAGGTGGACCTTACTGGATGGATGTAAGCATCATTTGTTTTTCAATGACAGGTTTAAACACATGTGCAATTTTTAATCACAACAGAAAAAAACTTTTAGAAAGTCCACCAGCCTCAGTTTTGTAACACCTAATTTCTAAGGAAGATTTCCAAGAAAAAATATATTGAATAATTTAAATTACAGAAGATGGTGCGTAAAACTGAAGTTCAAGAATAGTCATTAGAGCCTTATAGTCTCTCAGGGGCCAATTGGGCCGAGTTTAGCATTTAACTGTTGCTAGAGGGAGAAGGCATTTCTCACCAGAGGGTTGCTAGGAATTCCATGCATTGTTGTGTTTTATCAGCCCAGAAGTTCGATTAGGAGTCAGGTCCTTTTCTGACTACCAAAGCAGACTTGGTCCTTCTTTGAGGAACATCCTTCAGGGACAGTGAGTGGGTGTGCTTTGGTGCCTTACTTGGAAGGTTAGTCTCTGCTACCCCTCATTTCTGCTGATAGGCTACCTGGGCCAGGTCCTGTGTGGGCAGCTCCTTTCACATTTAAATTTGTTGTGCCTTTTGCTGCAGTTGGTGTAATAAAGTGAAGCTCCTCTACGGGCCCTGTTCATGTGACATCCTCTCATTGGGCACTGCCGTGAGGACCACGGGGTCCTTAACCTTCTTTTAAGTTAAGCCCATGGGGATATGGAAAAACTTTCCCAGATGCATGTGCATGACTAGGTTTGGAAAGCAGAAAATTAAGTTAGCAAGTCAAATGGAAATTACCTGGAAAGAAATATTCACAGGGCTTGAAACACAAAAATAACTGAGATTCAATTTGCCCTGTATTCTTTACAAGAGAATTTAAATATCTTGAATTTTAAAGCTAGGAAGAAGACCAGGTCATACATGGCTGAAACCAAAATCCTTTTAGCCTAGACCAGTCCAATTATTACAACAAAGTATTTTTAATCTAAGGGACTGTTACATTGTCTCAGGATTCTAATAACAGTGCAAATAAATCAAAAGTCATGAAAAGTGCATGTAAACCTATAAGGGAGGAAAAACTTTGCTCTACCTTCTTAAGTTCTCTGGCTGCAGCCTGTGAATTAAGCTGACAAAAGATTAATGGGAGGAAAGCATACCAATTTTATCTGATGTTAGTATTTTTATGTAGCACAGGAGGCTTCTCAGTAAAGAAGTGAAAACCCTACAGAAGTGAGTGGGTGGGCTCAAGGGCTTATATACTATTTTAACAAAGGCGATAAATTGTGGAGAAGTGATTAGACAAAGAAAAGGCATTGGGGCTTCTATGGCAGTAGACTGTGAGAAAGTGAATAAGAACTATATGGGGGAACTGACAGAAGATAAGGATTATTTTACTAAGGTTTATTTGTCCAGACTCATCTCATGAGTCAACTCCCCATGTCTGGTGGTAAGAATGTTCTTTTCTTCTTGGTGCTGGGAGGGCACCTTTCTCATGGGAAATTTATGTCCCGCTTTTAGGCGGAAAGACGAAAGGCAGAGAGCCTTTCCTGCATCTGCTGTTTCTCAGTTGCCTTCAGCTCAGAATAATCAGTGTGCCAAAGCAGCGTATTTTGGGGTGCCATGTCATGATCCCCTTCAAGCCCTTTGCCCCAGAGGGAGCTTCCTCCCTGAAGAGTCAGGCCCAGGTCAGCAGTGGTGTTGCACATGTTCGCTCACTCATACTGGGCTGTGATTTCACAGGACTGGATAGCAGCACACAAAAATGAAAATGGAAATTTTGATAAGGAGTATAAGCATTTTTATCCTTTTCTCGAATTTTATTTGAGAAAGCAAATTCTATTGCTTTTCTGCAGATCATATTGGGCAAAAAAAAATTCTGTTGCTTTTATTTCTTAAAATGGTAATATTGGTAGAACTCAAACATTGATTCTGTTTTTCTTAATTTTTTTTTATTTCAGCATATTACAGGGGTACAAATGTTTAGGTTACATATATTGCCTTTGTTCCACCCAAGATCGACTCTGTTTTTAAGAGAAGACCCAGAAACCCTTAGAATGGGCTTTAGTGGTGTGCTAACAGGGCCACTTCTAGGATTGGAAGGTGCTGATAAGAGAAATGATCGAGAGGGCCCAAGTCTGCATTCATTAATTCAACTGATATTCGTGGATTCACTCATGAGTAGAGCGCTGACCTGAGAAGGAATAAAGACGATTGAATAGTCCCTGCTCCCACCAAGCCTACTTCAATAGAGAAAAAAAATAACACAAATAACCATAGTACAAAAGAAGAAAGCAGAACATAGAGTGCCGTGGGGATCCTAAGGCTGGAAGGAATATATTGAACTGGGCAATCAAGGACATGTTCGTAGAGGAGATGGCATTTGATCCAAGCCTTAAGGGATTCTTACGTGTCCAGCGGAAGGGAATGGGCATTCCAGGCAGAGGGAACAGCATGGGCAAGGGCTCTGTGAGCATTTTGTATGATGAGGAGATAGTGGCCACTCTGGGTCTGTCCAGCATGAGGTGTGTGGGATAGAATAATGGGAAATTAGCCTAGAAGAATGGGTCCATTGGGGCCATGCTATAGGAAACCTTTAATGCCAGTTGGGAAGTCCATGTGCGAATTAGGAATGGGATGGCTTCAGAGGAAGTGTTGAACATGGAGTTCTCAACACCTGGAAGCCCAGTGCATTAGGCAAGCGGTGAGTCGGAGCAAGAAGCTGCCACCATAGTCCAGGGGCAGAACGTGAGCGGTGCTGGAACCACGGCAGAAAGGGGCAGGACGGGTTGGAGAAATGTGGCTAAGCTAGAGTCCACGAAACTAGATGTTGATGCACGAAAGCAGAAGAACAGTTTTCAAGCGCAGGTAGAACCCTGAGCAGAGACTGGGAGGCCGTGGGGAGGAGCTGTGGTGGTGGGAAGGCGTGCACGCTGGACGCATCTTCGGGCCTCCCAGCTGAGGAGTCCAGAAAACATAGGATAAGAAGAAAATAAGGCAGCGTTCCAGAGTATTTCAAGACAAATGGAACATGCTCTGTGAGCTCCGGGGCTGACTGGGGATGTTTCTACTGTGCACTAGCGAGGACAGAGTGTGACTGTAGTGGGGAAACCACTAACAGTTACACGGCCTCAAGCGAAGCCTCCGTTTCTCTGTCTTAGAGCAGGGATGTAGGAGTGACATGTAAAGCCTCGCATAGCACTTGGTGAGACCTGCTCTGCAAAGCACATCATTCATGTTCCTATGCTTTTGTCCAGATGAGCATGCCAGAGGTCACCTGCCCCAGGCCACACAGCTAGTAGGAGTATTAGCATTATTGCACCTGGGTCCAAGGCAAGCTCCCCTCCACACCCAGGTGCCTCCACACACTCTCACAGCTATGGCCTTCGGGGACTGCAGCCATTTGCCTTAGTATCAGGCAGCAATGTCGAAGCGACAGCTTCAGTTTGCCTCCTTTCCCAGCTCAGCCCAGACTCAGCTACAAGCAGGTGGACATGTGCCCAAGTTTTCATGCATTCATTTTTCTCAGCTGAATGTATTTTTGAAAGCAAAAGCTGAGAAAGATAGTCTGACAGAATAAGTGTATTCATCACAGCAGCGGGACAGGCTACTTGGAACGCAGCCACCCCAGGAAATTGAAGACAGGGAGCTGCCCTCCTGATAGCCTGTACTGGAGTAGGCCATGCCTGAGAAGTTGTCAGGTATTTCTAGGGGGAGAGATGGCAGGAAGATGAGGTGTTCTGTCCTCCTTTGCATCATTTGAAAGTGGCTTCAGCACCTGCGGAGGCCTCCCCCACTAACGTGCCCCCTCCTGTCCCCCAGTGCTCCACGGAGTGCGGCGCCGGAGTGCGCACACGCTCAGTCGTGTGCATGACCCACCACGTCAGCAGCCTGCCCCTGGAGGGCTGTGGGAACAACCGGCCAGCCGAGGCCACCCCGTGTGACAACGGGCCCTGCACGGGCAAGGTGGAGTGGTTTGCTGGGAGCTGGAGTCAGGTGAGTGGCCAGAACTAGCGTGTCTGTCTGTCCCTGGCAAGAGGCAGCGCTGCCACGGGGTCAGGAACCAGCACTCTGTGTCGAGTGTCCCAGCTATGGATCTCAGCCGTGCCACTGGCTACCCATGACCGTGGAGAAGCTACTTATGCCCTTGGAACCTCAGCCAGTCAGTAATATTCACTGAGCACCTTGTGTGTGCTCACCCAAGCTCCGGGCTACATCGGTACAAAACAAATGTCCCTGCCCTCAGGGACATGTGGTCTGGCATGGCGGCCTCACCTACAGAACGCTGCCAGTGACAGCACCTTAGGAGGCTACCTTTAGAAGGAACTGCACATGAAATATGTAGCACCGCGCCTGTGCCCGACTCATAGTAAACACAATAAATGGCAGCTGCTGTTACTAGAGCCGCTTGACCCATTGCTTCAGACATGAGAAATAATAAATATTGGTCCGCTTCTCTCCATGTTCATACATTTTTTTCTACCAGCTGTTTCTGTCTCATTATTAGTAGCAAAACACCTAGGACCTAAACCCCAAAGATAATTCAGCAGGGATTGTGTTTGGGACACCCGTCATACCAAATACCCATGGAAACTGAGACAATGGGAAGCGCCCATGTGGAATCGCAGTATCAGATCATAGCAGTCGCACGAGTGAAGACAAGTGGCACAGTTGAACTCATGTTTGCCTTTCTCAGAAGAGGAGAGGGGTGCAGAATTCGGGGCCTGTTTTAGCTTGTGGGCCTCCTGTTGACTTTAGACTTAAATTCAGAGAACTAAGAATGATATGAACCCTGGTGAAGGCAGACTTTATTTCTGCTAAGATTAGAAACTAGGGATTTATTGCCCTTGTCAAGAGATTGATTTATCGTCCAAAAGAGTCAGGACACAATTGAATGTGGGCAAGGTTTTGGTTCTGGATTTATAAGAATATTGGATATTGCTGGCAACTCCCCACCCTGGGATTTACCATAATCCTCAAAGAAAATGAAATAGAGCTTGCTTATTTCTTAAAAGGTAAGTTTTAAACATTAACTGGCTTCAGAATGTAAAAATAAATGTTCCTCCAACCATATGCTTTGAATGAAAAATGACACCTTGAGCCCCCACCAGCCTGTTACAGTAATTAGTCCAGGAGTGGACATGTGACCCAAACTGAGCCAATCAGAGGCCTCCCTGGGACTTTCATTTGGGTTTTGTGAAAGAGACTCACTAGGAAGTTGTGAGAGCAGGTGCTAGCAGTGGCCATACTGAGGCTTGTGCAGAAGCCGGCCTGAGAGAAGGAGACCTAAGTCCAGAGAGAGGCAGAGACAAAGGTATTTCTGGCTTTAGAGTGTTTCTAACCGTACCAAGAAAGGAAAACATTCTTTTTCTGCTGCTCTCCAGATCCCTGGAACCTAACTAGGAGCGTACAAAGCTTAGGGGTGTTTTTCTACTCCAGAGGCAAAGTAGCCCAGCTCTTATTCATAAGGTATTCCTGCCAAGTCCATTATTTATGCCCAGAATTGTCTCCCTGCTTCTCTGTCAATTCTGGGTTTACTTCAACCTTATATTGTCTTGGTTCTGGGGAGGTCTTTCATAGTCTGCAGTCATCAGGAGCAGCTATCTTGTCTGCCTGTGGGTCACATGTATTCTCACTGGCATCTGAGTAGATATTTTCATTCCTATCTGGTCTTGGATCAATAATCCACCAAAGTACAATTTCAATAGTTCTTTAGGTGCAGAAACATGTGTAATTGCCATTACTTCTCACTGGAAGCATTTTTCCTTATTAAATATTACTTTTTGTCTTTTATGCTTTTCTCCATGAATTATACTTGATTTGATATTTGCCTTACTCCATCTGATTTCTCATTGTTGATTTTCACCTGGTACATCTTTGTCAATTTCTTAATTTTCAAACTTTCTATGTATTTTTAAGGTATGTCTTTAATATACAGGACTATTTTTGTTTTTACTTTTATCCAGTCTATAAGTCTCTGTATTTTAAGAGTTAAATTTTAACCATTTATATTTATTGTAATCACTTTGGACTTTTCCCTGCCATCTTATTTTGTGTTCTCTATTGCCATGCTTTTATGTTTCTTTCTTCTTTCCGTTCTATGCATTTGTATTAGTCAGGTTTTCTTTTTTTTAATTTTCTTTTTTTCTTTTTGAACACAGTCTGAGTAGTCAGGTTTTCTTAAATCCGTTATTCCCATTTAAGATTTTGGAAGTTATAAATTCTATGTTTATTCTTCTAGTGATAACACTCAAATTTTTAGCACAAAGTTTTAAACTTTTATTTTTCCATCAGTGTCAAGTTATCAGTAATCACATCCTCTCCTATAAGAAAACAGAATAAACAGGGCTTGGTGGTTCACACCTGTAATCCTTGCACTTTGGGAGCTGAGGCAGGAGGATCACTTAAGGCCAGGAGTTTGAGACCAGACTGGGCAACACAGCGAGACCTGGTCTCTACAAAAATTAAAATTAAAAAACAAACAGCTAGTGGCGCTGGTGGCATATGCCTGCAGTCACAGATACTCAGGAGGCTGAGGCAGGAGAATTGCTTGAGCCTCGGAGTTCAAGGCTGCAGTGAGCTATGATGACACCACTGCATTGCAGCCCAGACAACCGAGTGAGACTCTGTCTCAAAAAGAAATAAAAGAAAAGAAAACAGAAGACTTCCCCTTTTTATTTACTTCCACTCTCTCAATCTGCAATACTTCTAAAAAGATGTTGAAATCATCTGGATTTAGCTACAGATTAACGTTAAATAATTTTATAGAAAATGCTGATTTAAATTTTTAAATAGCTTTCTCTCCTCCCCCAAAAGGTCATTTTTTATTGAAATATAATTCACATGCTATCAAATTCACCCTTTTAAAGTATACAACTGGGTGTTTTTTAGTATATGCACAAAGTTGTGCAACCATCAGCATTAATTCCAGAACATTTTCATCATTCCCAAAAGAAATCCAGTATCCATTATTGATATCCATTATTAATCATCTTTTACTGGTGTCTTTACCAACTTCTGCTTTTGTGTTCTGTGTTTTCTTCCTGGTTTTTTGTTTTGTTTTTTCATTTTGTTAGAGATCATAACCCAGTAAGTCTTTCAAAAAGGATTCATAAGTGGTAGGTTTTCTGGGTTTTTGAATATCTGGAAATGACTTTACTTTGCACTTTCATGTGAATTCTCCTGGTAGGGGCAGATGCCTCTTTGCTTCCTCCTCATGGGCACAGCTAGGCCAGCCCGGCTGCTCTGGTCAGGAACTCACCTGAACACTTATTGCCCCGAGGCCTCCCTCCTGATCTTCATGTCCACCACCAATCTAGCCTGAAGCACCTGAGCTGCTCCCTCTTGGCTAGGGGTCCTCCTCTATGGTTTCCTCCTTCAATTTGATCTCAACTGTCTTTCACCCTTCGACGATTCCCCATAATTTCTGGTCCACCAAGGATGAGTGCCCTTTACTGTTTTCAAATGCTGTCTCTTGCATGCACACAGATACACACACACACATTGATTCACTTATTCCCAGACATATGTATTCTGCCGTTTCTGGGCGCGTACAGTAGAAGAAGGCTGAGACTTGCTCATTCTCCCTTCATTGCCTAATCTCTTCAAGGACTTTCCAGAAGTGGCAGAAGATAACTTTGGGTTTTGAGCAAGGTTTGCAGTCTGCTGTTCTGCCAAACACGCAGTACAGATGTAGAATCTTACAGCATTGAGGGGTCTTTCAGATCATGTTCCCAAACCCTTGACTTTGCAGGTCAAGGGAGACAACAGAGACCTGGGGAGGTGCAACGTCTTGGGCAAAGATGCAGAGCTAGATGGGTTTCCATGTGCCCTGACAGTGCAATGTGCCGCCCCTGCCACGCACCCCGCCCCCGCACACATCCCGTCTCTCCTGCAGGAGAGACCAGACCTGTGCCTGTGCAGCCTGTCGCTTCTGTCCTGCCTCTCATCCTTCTGCTGACTGCAGCACTGGGAGGAAAGGGACAAAACATGAATATACTCCAAATCGATTCATAAACTAATATGGGAGAAAATAGGAAAAACAGACTAAGAAATCTTGTGGCTTTCTGGACATTATGAAGATGAAAATGAAGAAGGCACAAAGTACCAACTGCTGACAGTGGCAGCCCAAGCTTATTAATGGCCTGTGTGACTGAGGCATCGTTTGTTGGTTTGGGAGTTTCCTGATTTTTTTTTTCTTTGGAGATGTTTTTCTGTCCCTCTATTTTTATTGGATTATGTGTATACAGACAGCAACGCTAGTATTAAGAGTTTCAACATTGCACATTGTTACAAGCTTTTCGTTAAGGTAGTAGATTCTTTATAGTCTAAAAAAGTATATAGATCACAGCTTTAGAATTTTTAAATCAAAAAGTATTGAGTAAACCAAACATGAGTAAACAACATTTTATAAAGTCATATATACTAAATGGATAATTTATGAGCAGTCATATACATTGTATTTCTATGAGCTAACAAAATGCCCCCACACATGAGATTGCCTCACCACGTGCACCCACAGTACCATGTCAGCAAACAAGCAGATTACACTCCTAGGTGAAAGTTCCTGCTGCCCTCCTTGTTGGAAGGGGACATTGTCCCAAGCCCAGGGTCTTCTTCTCAGCTTTTTGTGTTCAAAGAACTTTAATTAGCCCCTCATCCACAGGTATGCAGGCTCTGAGAGGCTAATTCATTCACAGCATCCACCCCTTAGCAGAATAGAAATGAAACCAGAATGTCAATTCATTATTTTAACACCTCTGAGGTCTCAGGGTCTACTGGACAGAAACAACTAAATTAACTGGCTGGTGTGTCCCTGGAAGAGGAGTTTAAGGGAAACTATTTGACTCTCAGCACAGGAAGCAACATGATCCTACTGACCAGCATCCTAAAGGTATGACAGCTCAGGGCACCTACTCTGCATTCTGGAGACAGAACTGTGAGGAAAATTAGAATCCACGTGCAGTTTCTCCTCCAGCAATGTTCCCCATGCTCCCTTGGCTCTCCCACACTGAGTCAGTGGTGGAATTGGTGATGTCCTTCATGCACATCCCTTGATAGACAGCAGTTGTCACCCCCTTTCCATTGCATGGCACCCATCTTTCTCTGCTGCTTTCTCCAGTGTTCCATGGAGTGTGGGAGTGGGACGCAACAGAGGGAGGTGATTTGTGTCAGGAAGAACACAGACACCTTTGAAGTGCTAGACCCCTATGAATGCTCTTTCCTGGAGAGGCCGCCCAGCCAGCAATCCTGCCACCTCAAGCCCTGCGGAGCCAAATGGTTTAGCACAGAATGGAGCATGGTAAGTCCTGGCACCCTTGATGGAGACGGCGCTAGCACACGGCTCCCCTGCCGTCCTCCCATAGATGCCCCTGGGCCGGGCACTGGGCTCAGCCCTAGAGGGATTCCCTGTGTCAGTCTACTCTAGACAGCCATCCTGGGGTGCTCATTGACCCAGCCTGCTTGGTGGGGGAGCCTGAGGTTGGATGGCCTTGGTTTCTAAATTGTAGAGGCCATAAAACAGTGGCTCAGTGTGCATAAGAATCATCTAGGGATCTTCTTTGAAAAGACAAACTCTGGGCCTATCCTGGCCAAGGAATTTGCATTTTTAACAAGCTCCTGAGGTGAGTTGGGTGCAGGTGTCCTTGGACCACATTTGGAGAAATGCTGCTGTAGAGGACTGATGGCCGAAAGAGCCTAAAACCCTAAAAACCAACTCAGAGGCAAAGGGCACAAATCATCCAGAATGTGGCTTTGAATGGCCACCCTCCTCTCAAAGGAACCAGCGATTCAGAGAGGGCAGCTGGTTCCAGACCTGGGACAGTACGTGTAAAAGTTACATTTGGAACATCTTTGCATACCAGGCAGCAAGAAGTTCTCAAAGACAATGGAGTTTATGTCCCAAGGACTCAGAGACAACTTTTTGCAGTTCCCGCTAGCCATTGATGGGACAGTTTGGGCATCAGTAAGAATAATATTATAATAATAATAAAATAATAATATTATTTATTATTGAATATTTATTATTATATAATGGATGTTTAAATCTATCTGTTTATAATTAGTTTATAATAATTTGTTTTAAAAACTAATAGGTTATCATTATAGGATGTTAGGGAACCAACTCATTATTCTGAACACTGGTAGGTGAAGGAGAAGAATCAGCATGTGCCCTGTCTTCCTGAAACCAACCATACCACTGGGTAGCCAAGGAGTAAAGGTAGTGGAGGGAGGATTCTTTATAAAAGAGTTCTAGCTAATAAAAAAAGGAATGATAGTATTATAACACTACCATTTTCCAACCCAAATGAACTAATGGATCTGAGCATTGCACATCAGTGGCCACTAACATCACCAAAAAAGTGACATCCCCCTGTAAAAAAAACAAAATTAAACCTGCACCTGTCCCAGGTGCAGTGGCTCATGCTTGTAATCCTAGCACTGTGGGAGGACTGCTTAAGCTCAGGAGTTCAAGACCAGCCTGAGCAAGAGTGTGACCCCATCTCTATTGAAAATTTAAAAATTAGTCAGGTGTGGCAGTGTGCACCTGTAGTCTCAGCTATTAGGGAGGCTGAGGCAGGAGGATCGTTTGAGCCTAGGAGTTTGAGGCTGCTGTGAGCTATGATGATGCCACTGCATTCTAGCCAGGCGACAGAGTGAGACTCTGTCTCAAATAAATAAATAAATAACCTGCACCTGTTAAAGCCTTTTCTAGATCCAAGTTTCAGCATTCGGGAAATACAGAGAACAGAGGAATGTGTTAAACTACACCATGGTGATACAGTCAGCAAAATCTAGACTATGAGAAACTCTGTAGAACAAATGACTCAGCTCTAAGTGCAAGAGGAAAAAAGACAGTGGCGGGCAAACCTGTGGATTGAAAGAGTCATAAAAGACATCAGTCAACTGCCATGTGCAAACCTGATGCAGATCCTGAGTTTTAAAACCCTACATTTAAAAATCTATAGGATTCATGAGACAAGTAGAATTAGGAGCACTGAATCAATATTTGAAGATAATAAGAAACTATTATTAATTTCTAGATGTAATAATGGTATTTTGTCTTTCAGAGCCACAAACTGAAATAATATGGATGAAGTGATATGATGTCTAGATTTGCTTTTAAATAGTGGGAGGAATGGGAGTGGCTGGGGTTAGATGGGACGCGCCTGGCCACGAGCGGCTCGTTGGTGAAGCTGGTTGATAGGTGCATGGGAGTTTGTTGTAATAGTCTACATCCTTTGGAGATGTTTGAAATTTTCCAGTGTCTTCCCCTCCCGTGCACTGAGCTATCGGTCTGCCAAGAAATCAGACTTTTTCCTTTGTTCCCATACAGTGCTCCAAGAGCTGCCAGGGTGGCTTCCGGGTTCGGGAAGTGCGGTGTCTGTCTGATGACATGACCCTAAGTAATCTCTGTGACCTTCAGTTGAAACCAGAAGAGAGAGAATCTTGTAACCCTCAGGACTGTGTCCCTGAAGTCGGTAAGTAGGGATTCTGACCTTGGAGAAAAGATTCATCTGTCTTAAGCTCTGTCCAGTTGTCTGGTATAAAAGTCCCAAACCCGTCTAGGCCTCTCTGTGACCTTGTGCACTGTCATAGATTTCAGAGGGTCAAAGTGCTTTTGGTATTATCCATTTCATAGTTTAAGATGATCAACCGGCCAGGCTCGGTGACTCACACCTGTAATCCTAGCACTCTGGGAGGCCGAGGCAGGAAGATCGCTCAAGGTTAGGAGTTCGAGACAAGCCTGAGCAAGAGTGAGACCCCGTCTCTACTAAAAATAGAAAGTAATTGGCCAACTAAAAATATATAGAAAAAATTAGCCGAGCATGGTGGTGCATGCCTGTAGTCCCAGCTACTCGGGAGGCTGAGGCAGGAGGATCGCTTGAG
>CAUYPO010027763.1:0-27072 GCA_963574435.1 Cheirogaleus major | reverse complement strand
ATCCTACTGCCTCAGCCTCCCGAGTAGCTGGGACTACAGGCATGCGCCACCATGCCCGGCTAATTCTTTCTGTATATATTTTTAGTTGGTCAATTAATTTCTTTCTATTTTTAGTAGAGACGGGGTCTCGCTCAGGCTGGTTTCGAACTCCTGACCTTGAGTAATCTGCCCGCCTCGACCTCCCAGAGTGCTAGGATTACAGGCGTGAGCCACCACGCCCGGCCTGGAATACTTTTTATATATATATATATATATATATATATATATATATATATAATTAGATTTGTTTACACCAGCATTACCACAAACATATAAGTAATGCATTGTGCTACAATGCCACTATGACTTTTTCAGCTCATTTATAATCTTATGGAACCACCATGGTATATGTAGTTCATCCTTGACTGAAATGCTGCTATGTAGTGCAGGACTGCATTTGAAGATAAACTTAATCAGTCTTCGTGAGAGTTTGAGTAGGAGGGTAATAAAATTTCTAAGGAAGTCTCTAAATGTAGGAATTTGGAGAACTAGGTGAATAGTGATTCTATCAGCTGCAGTAGGGAATACATGAACTAATTATTTGTAATATTTGCCAAGTTTGCTAAATATCTGCTAGATATCCAGATGAGAACAGTCTCCTAGTGAGTTTGGAGCCCATGAGAGAGTAGGGGCTATAAAATGTGGGGCTACTACAGATCATGCATACGTATCTTACTCCAGATGCTCTACTATTCCATAACTGTGTATCCTCCCTTCCTCTAATCTCCTCACCACCCAAAATTAACCCAAATCCTACTAGTGTCAGGTTTTTTTTATCTGTGAAATTGTGCTGGTAAAGGGTCTCAGGACAGAAACTCTCTCACAGTCATCAGCACAAATCTTGGGAGAAAACATTCCATACTAGGAAAAGAAAACATGAATAGAACGTTCCCCAATTTAAGTGATTTTTAATAAAAATGTACTAACATTATCTTTGGTCTCAGAAACACTTATGGTAAATAATTTAACAATTTTAAAAGTCCTTGTTTAAACAATTATCTGCCTAGTACATCCAATTTAAATTATTTTAGGCATCTTTTAACCACACAATTTAAAGTCTATGACATAAGCTCTCACACCTTATTTTAAAAACAAATAAAATGTTTTCCATTTAGAGGGGTGTGAGTTGAGATTTAATCTGTTGTCATACTCAGTTGCTAAAAATGGCATCTTATCTGTACTTAACTTTGCATATTGTCTACCATGATGACATGTCCCAGATGCTCTTCTGAACAGCTCTTTCTACAGTGATGGTGAGTAATGATCTAAAATGAACATATTTCTAGGTTGTTTTGCAAAATCATGAACACACTTTACACAAATTGGTAAACAGTTTATATAAGGCTGATGGTGTTCATGTATACCTTAAAGTCATTTTCAAAATAAGTACAAAAATTATATTCTCTAGGGATTAGGGAGTTGGAGGGTAAACTCCCAACTAATGGACACGGTGAGCATTGTAGAAGGGAAGCGCATGCCTGTAATCCCTGCTTGGGTGATGCAAAGTCATAAAATGTAACCAAAATATTTGTACCCTCATAATATCCTGAAATAAAAAAAATTAAATATAAAGTTCTACTGATTCAGCTAATGAAATTTTAAAATAAAATTTAAATATATTTTTTTCCTCTTTTTTTTTGTTCCAACTAAGAATTCTCGGAAGAAATCACCAAAAACCTTAGACAAAATAGACTTAGGGACTTCCTGTATAATGGCAATTGCTGGTTTTCTCTTAATTCTTCTCCTTTTCTCACTTGCCTCCCTTCAACATTCATCAGCAAAGTCAACAAAAACATATTCCAAATCCATTCTCTTTTTTTTCATAATCTCCTAATTTGTCTCAGTTCAAATAACAGTCATCCCTCACTTTGGTCCTCAACTCACTTCTCTTTTCTTCCACTCTTTGCTCATTCCTTAAACAGATTTGCCATTCAGGACAAACTTTTTAAAACTTAGACCATGACACTGATCTATTTAACAACCCTGCAGAGGCCTCCATTACACATAAACAAAAGCTAAACACCTCACATTGCTCAAGTTCTTCTTAACGTGCCTGGCCATGTCTCTAACCCAAATTCCTCCTTTCTACTTGAGCCTTTGTCCTGCAACCATTCTGGGCTCATTCTGATTCCCTACTTATGCCAATTCTAGTCCCACTTTAGGGATCTGGTGCCAGTTCTTTTTTCTACGTTGGAGAGTGTTCTTTTCATGTTTGCTTAGCTGCCTCCTTCTTGTGTTCCAGATCTTGCACATTAAACAGAGCAGCCTTCTTTACCATCCAGCCTAAAGAAACTACCTCCTGACTCTATCCTGCCAACAGATTTGAACTCTCATCAGGTGCTTGTATGCTATTATTCACAGATAGTTCTCTTGTTTGTTTATGTAGTTTTTTATTGTCCATCATCCTCTACGTAATATTAAAGCCTATGGCTCTCTCATACATAGGAGAGATAATCAAAGTGGAAGAAAGCACAGGTACAGGCATCAAATGGCTGAAGTTGGAAGCCCTGATTATAACTGTGCTATTTCTGGAAAGTAGTAAAACTTTGCCTCAATATTTTTGCACGTGATATAGGATTAAAACCAGTACCTACCTCACAAAGCTCTTGTGAATATTAAATGAGTTAAACAGGGGCTGGTACACTTCTTTAAACATCTGAGAAATGCCATCTCTTATGCATTGTTGGACCTCAATACCTGAAACAGTACTTGGTACAGGTGAAAACTTACTAAGTATTAAAAAAAAAAATACTAACAGATTATATGTCTTATTTATATTAAGGAGTTTTTTTTCTTTCAAAAAGAATTTGTTATTTCCTTTATTTTAGTTCTAAGATATATGTATACATCTAAATGGGAATTTACTTTTAAATTTGTAATCTAAATGCTCATAGATAGTAGATTACTGTGGAGCTTCAGTGGTCTTTCTTATAAGTGAAACTAATAAGCCCTGACCCTTAGCAGTCCACAGCAACGTTAGGCAAAAGAGAAATGAAAAATAACAATAATTTACCAGTTGTTTGTTAATTTAGCTGCTGTCTCTGTGTAACCCCACAGCTGCAATACAAAGCAGTTTCAATTGTAAACTGGGAAGAATATAAATTATGGCTAATTGAAAGTGCCAGGAAGACCTGAAAGATGACAGAATGCAATTACCCAAATTGGGTGCACTCCAGGCCAGTCCTGGTATGTCTGCTCTTAGAAATACTGTAGAGTCGTATGTGGCTAATGCAACTAGATTGGTAAAATATGGCTGCTAAAAATAGTGCAATTTCCCACAGTCTCTTCATAGCCCTCTGTTCCCAGCACCAGCTGCTAACAAAGGAGTTTGGGGAAGCTTCTTTCTCACAAATGACCACTTACTTGCTAGATTTAACTTTATTTTGCTTAAAGTTCAAGAGTTTTTCTGTCTTTCTTAGTATGGGACATCCAGTGCCCTTTTGGGATAATTTATCTCAGCTACCACAGGCCATTAATTTGGTTTTAGTTTGGAAACTCTGCTGCTTCTTCAGTCTTGGGGATAGAATAAAACACAATCTGGTCTTCCTTTTAGGCAATAAGACGAAATTTAATATAATATTTTCATTTTATGTATCTTTTACATATCTTGAGCTTTCATTCCAGGAGTATGGATAAGTGTAGGAATACTTGCAAAATATTTTTTTATGCTTTTATTATGTTTGCTTTCACTCCAAGCAGTGTATGTGTAAGTTCATTAATTTATTATTTCAAAGATGGAAGAAAAGTAAATTTCTTTCTAATACCTACCTACCTTGTAGTAGTTTTTTATTATTCCCACTGAACAAATGAGGAAATGTGTGTTAGAGACACTAAATACCGTCTACAAGATAACTTGTCCCTGACCAAGCAAGGGTACTGATTTAAGCATAGTTGATGGCACAGTCACTGCTCTTCCCACAGCACCCCACTGGTTCCCAAGGACAGCTAGATTCACAACTGTAGAAAAGACTGAAAAACTGAACCAGACATTTAAAGAATTTACCACCTGGCAATGGAAAATGTGATCTGCAACTACATAATTAGTGAGGACACTCCCCCTAATACCTCACCCTTTTCCTAGAGCCCAAGTTGTGTTTCTGGCTGGGATTCTCGCGTGCCTGAGAGTGTCTGTGCACCAGTGAGTGAACCCAAAGGAAGTCCCTGCACATGAGGGGCAGAGTCCCTGGAAGAAGAGTCAGTGTATGAGGAAAGAACCACACACAATAAACTAGCCTCCAGAATGCAGAGCTAAATTAGCCTTCCCTGCTCCAAATGCACCTTTCGCACCTCCACTTTAAGCCATTCTACATTGCACGGTATTTGCGAGTTATATGTCTGAGTCTCCTCTTTGACCTGAGATGAGGGGCTGTGTTTCACTCATTTCTGCACCCACAGTGTTTTGCATAGGGCTCAAAGCATAGTGGCTGTAGACACCTGGGTTCCAATTCCTGCATCACCACTTAAGAGTTGTTTGAATTTAGACAAATTAATTAATCTCTCTGTGCCTCAGATTTCTCATCTCTGAAACAGAGATAATAAAACTACCTGCCTCAGAGCCCCATTGTAAGGATTAGATGTGGTAATATCTGTGAAACACATAGAACAGTGCAACTGCATGATAGAATGAGCTTAAACATTCCCCTATCATGATCACAAACTTCTGGTTTATAGCCTGGCTTTGGCCGGTTAGTGTGTTTGGTTTGGCCTGAACAGTGTATAAAGGGACAAAAACCATAGAATATGTTCAAAAAGGTCAAACACTCCACTTTTATGTAAGCCTTGTTTTCTTACATTCTGCACTCTACAATTTTGTGTCATCTGTCATACCTACAATAATTTGTTCTAAGACAGTGATAAAATTGTTAAAGAGGACAAAGATAAGGATTTTAATCCATCTGTATTACACAGAGCTTTGACTCAACACTTCTTGGATGTAACTGTTTAAACAACTATGAATCCATGTCAAAGATTATTATCCAGGCTACATTTTTATATACATAATTTTTAAAGTCAATTCTTTGCTTAAATCAGAATAGTCTTTGTCTGTGAAGTAACGATTATCTGCTAATGTTACATAAATATGTACAGAAAAGTCTTCAAGGTTACTTATCATAGACAGTAGTGACTATTTTTTTCCTGTAAATAAAATTTCAGTTTTTTATTTACAAAATGGTATTTTACTGTTTCAGAAACATTTTATAATTTTAAATTCATATCGATATCTTTTCATGTGAATACTTATTTTTTATTAATATTAATGGCTAAGTCATATTCTATCACATAGTGTTTCATAAATTAACCAGTCTCCTATTAATGTACATTTTGATTTGCTCCAGTTTTCATAATTATTTTAAACAACATTTTTATAGAAAACCTTTACACATAACGATTAATGTTCATCTGAGGATCATCTGAGGATAATATCCCTCAGGTTGATTCCTAAAAGTGTTCTTACTAAGGGAGAAAAGCAGGGAGGAATGGGAACCCTGGTAAGGTTTGGCCATTGGGTTCTGATTGCCTCTGCATCACACTACATCTTTGTCCTTTCTGCTAGTGGGTTGATCGGTAGTCCATGGGATTGTAATAACCAATACATGGTATTTTTCTAGTTCATGCAGTATTTGTGACACATGCAATAAAAAGCTTAAGAAGTACCATTAATATTTCTGAGTATATACATATCTTAGAATGCCTTTCTCTAGCCTCACTTATAAACAACTTAGCCATGTATGATATTATATCTAATTTCCTCAAAATTTCATGGATTGTGTTAGTTCCATAACACCAATTCTGGTTTTATTCATTTAGGAAGATATCTGTATTTTCTTACATGCCCAGTTCTTTCTTGAGGAAGGCTTCTCTTTTATCCTCCCTTGTTTTTCCTATTGAAGTTATTCTGGATTTTCATTCCAAAGTAATATTTATTTTTGTATTGGCTTTGTTGTGGTAAAAAAAATGGTTCCCAATTTCACACAATAAACATTTATGTTTTGCTTATGTTATATGCCACTTATGTTTCCTTTTAGGCATTTTCTCATTCCACAATCCAAGCTGTCAGAGCAGCTACTATTTAGACTATGGCATTCTTGTGGCAGAGGGTAAAGCAAGAAAGATGATAGAAACAAACAGTGCCTTTTAGAAATTCCTCTTGGAGGTGAAACACACCATCACTTCAATCATGTTCCCTTGGCTCAGGTAATCCTATGACCTATTGAGCATGGGCAGATCTCACCTTGTTTAACAATGAGTAAGTACAAAGAAGAAAGCATGGAGATACAAAAAACTTTAAGTGACTTAAAAAAATAAGTAGATTATAAGAATATATGGTCTCTATAAAAGAGGAATAGAATGGAATGAAGAGAAAACAAATTAGTTAAGTCTGGTAATAGATGAGAAAAAGTTCACAAGGAAATTTAAACCACCAGAACCACCTTAGTGATGGTAAGAGTAAAAGCAATGCCATGGAATGCTAGATTAGGAAAATAAGGAATATAGTTGACAGCTTTTCATATGTACAGAAGAAAAGAGCAAAGTAATGAATATGCTAAGGGAAAGTGATAGAACTGGAAGGTAGACAACAGTAAGGTAGATATTGTAGTAGATTTTATTATTGTTTAAAAACATTTGCTTGCTGCCCTGTAAGAGTATACATTTCTGCCCATTGGGATGTAACTTGAAAATAGAGAAGAAAACTCCACCTACAGGAAGGCACTGCAAGTTATCTAGTGTAGCCATACATTTCCTCTTTTAGAAAATTGAGACTTTTTTTTCTCTTTCAGGTCGTCTTGTACTTCTCCTTTCCTGAATAATTAAAATATTTTTGGCTGAGGCCAGGACTATGATACCAGCCTGGGCAACATAGCAAGACCCTATCACAAAAAAAATATCTGGAAGTGACTCTGAGATAGATCATATCTGTGCATTTCTTCAGATTCCTAGAATATAAGTCTTCAGAATCTGGAGACTATAATTTAAAGTATTAATAACTAGGGACTGCTTCGTATAACATTCACATACTATGTTAGATGACAACATATCTTGCTTATATCATTTAACCATTTTTATTTTTGAAGGTCATCTTCTTTCCTAGGAAATGTGAAATTCAAAGAATGCATTGGTTATTCTTTCTTCTATCATTTGTACTAATAAATACCATTTTCACCAAGCAATATGTCTATTCTTTTCTTCTTCTTTACAAGTATCTTTAGAAGGCTATGAATTGTCTTCTATAGAAAGAGGGTGGTTTAGTGGAGTCAAGAAGACATGTATGTGAATTCTCATATTATGTCATTCATTAGTTTGGGTTGGGCAAGTTTCTTAAATTCTGGAAGCTATCTATTCTTCCTCTGTAATTATGAAAAAGAATATATCACACAGATTATGATAAGGAATAAAGGGTCACGCAATGTAAATATAAAGTATTTAGCACACTGTTTGGCACATAGTATACATAACAATTTGTTAATTTCGTTAACAAGTCACAAATTCAATTTATACTATACTTTCAGGAGGTAATGTGTCCCTGCGAAGCAGACATTGAACTAGAAGCGCTAGGAGCGCAAGAGTTTTACAGTAGGTGAGGGGGTGTTGATGATGCAGCAATAACCTTCAGATCCAAAAAAACGAAGCAAAAGTGAAGTCTCAGACTAAGATAAAGATCTACCAAAGTCTCATCTGGCCAAAGGGGCTTTGGAGCAAAGCTGCCCATCAAAGAAGACCCACACAGATAAATAGCCAGACTCTAGTACCTCTGTCACATCCATCATTGTCTGGAGGAAGGCCAGGAAGAATGTAGTGATGGTTCAAAAGTTTAGATGTTGCAGTTGGACACTGTCAGCCAACTTCATTCTCTGATGCCAAATATCAAACTGATTCTTAAAGAGAGATCCAAATGGCACTCCTTACGCTGCCACACTGAGTTTTAGAGCAAGACTGTGCAATTCATTCAACCCTGACTTCCCCCATTTACTAACTGGGGGTTTATAAGATAGGTACAAAACATATCTGTGTCTCAGCTTCCTCATCTGTAAAGTGAAAAAAATAACAGTAGCTACCATGGGACTGTTGTTCAGGTTAAATTAAGCAATGTGTATAAAGTACTTAGAATACTATCTGGAACAGAAGAAAGACTCAATAAATATCTGTCATTGTTATTGGCATATTCTTACATATTTTGCCACTTCCATGGATTTATTTTTGCCTATAACCCTTTCATGTATCTTTTGTATATATTGTTTTAAAAAATATATGAACTCTTCAAAAATCCCCCTGAGCCAATGTATTCATCTCTTATGTTTACTTCTTCTCTCATTTCTCATTATTTATTGTTATCTGACCAGGTAATTGTATTAATTAATATTTCATTCAATAATTCCATTTAGTATAGGTAAGAATCAAGTCTACATGAGATTTTCATGCCAACACCTTGCAAATTCAATGTATTGGTTCCAAACAGGATGAACAAAATAAGCTTCTCTGAGGGCAAATTATAAGCACTATGTGTTATATCCTTTTCACACAAAAGGGAGCTATTTCATATCCATCAAAGTTGAAATGAGGTTTAGTTTAGTGGACCGGAAGAATATTACCTGTTGACATAAATACAATGGAACAATTCCAAAGAAATCCAATTTTGAACAGCACTGCATGCAGAGATTACAAAGTTTCAGAAGATTTGGGTGTTCTGAATGCTTTTTCTGTCTGAGGTGCTCTCCTAAGATTAGCCAAGCATATTATGTGAAGATGAACCAGACTTATCTGTGTGTTCTTTCAATTTCCTAAAAAATAAAAATTTAATAATGATCTGTCATATTCACAGAGTCTCATCCATTCCAGTAATCTGAAGTTTTTTAAGCATAACATCCCTTAAGAAGATAGTACTTCTTTAGAGGAATACCAGGGCTATTATCATTATTTATACTTAAAAACAGAAACCATAGGCTATAAACTATGGTTGTAGAAAAGGAATTAAATTGTTTTGACCAATTTGACTGATTATGTTTTTTTTTCTTTTTAAATGCCATTTGTTTTATATCATGTAATGATGACAGCATGTTATAGAAAAGTAATGAATATGAGGGCTACTTTCAAAATACATTAATTACAATTCTTCAGACTCTGCCATAACAATCATTTATTCACTCAGTAAGTATTTATTTCATACCTACTTTTTGGCAAGCCAAATTCTAGATACAATGGTATAGAGGTGAATAGTTCATATAATACTCATTCTCCAGCTTAAAATTCTCCATTATAATTAGAATAAGCATCTTACATTGCCTATAAAGCCAATCAATACTTGAGTCTCTGCCTATGTCTATGAGCTTAATCCTACAAGATCCCCTGAGCTTAGTCTGTTCCAGGCACACTGTTCTACTGCCTTTCTCTTGGTTTCTTGAATAACAGCTCTAGCATTTTCCGGCCTCCAGCCATCTGTACCAGCTGTAACCTCTATCTGACATGCCCTTTCTACAGATCTTATGGGTTTCCCTCATCATTCAGGGCTAAGGTCAAAGAGTGAACTCACAGAAAAGTCTCTGGCCTAAAATAGCTCCCAGTCCCACTCTTCAATCACTATCTATCCTTAATATTGTTTCATTTCTTATCCAAATTTATTGCTATTAGAAATTATTTATTTTTAAATACTTATTGCCTTTCCAAAGTGTTCATAGCCTTTCTGATTCTATGACTCCATTTGCCAGCTACACCTCACAGCTTATTCTAGGCTTCCAGGACCTGGCCATGTGTTTCTGGATCACTTGTTTCTTAGTTTTGACATAGCAATGAGTACTCTTCACATAGCAATGATCTTTGTATTTGACTGTTCCCTGGTACTAATATGTAGGCCAGGGGCAAATAGGAACTCTGTATTCCCATTCACAACTATAGCTCCTGGAACAATACACAACACAAAGTAGTTTCTCAAAAATATTCATTGAGTAAATTAATGAATTAATTAATTTTAAAAATTGAACAATTGTTGACCACTTAATTACTATATACTATTTTGACTCTTCCACATAAGTAACAGAAAAAAGACATAAGCTTAATCTACCTTCTCCTTTTTACAAAGAGTGTTGCATTCTTACTGGAAAACCATCAGTGCTGTATATTTTTACAAGCCACTTTTGAGTTCTAAGATATCAAGTTCTCTACATTGAAGTCTACCAATAGGAAGCAAGTGGGAAGAGCTATGAAAGTTTTGAGTACTATTATTTGAAATTTCTGTTCTTGTTCATATCATTCTCTTAAATTAGTTATAGATAAAACCTCGGACATTTCACAGGAAGGAGCTCAATTACCTATATGGATGAGAGGATCAAAGAAGGTTTATATACTATTTTTTAAACTACGATTTGAATATCTGACTTATGTCTACAACCGTTTTAATGTGTATGCCTTCTGTTAGCAAAAATAGATTGAATTTCTTCCAACAGTGACAGAAAATTATCTCCAACATTGATTATAGCTCTTCAATCTTATGAAACCAAATTATTTTCCAATTTATCAAGGAGAAGATGCATGTTTGTTACTTATTATACCATATTACATAATTACTCTGATACAGAAATACTTATGGAGTAGAACTTGGATAAGAATAACAGAACACTTGAAGACATAATTACATGCAGAGAACAAAACATAAATCTGTTATTTGATTATGGTTATTTTCATCAGAATTCTGTTTCAAAATGGAATTTAAATTCTCAAATACTTATAAGAAAAACATAAGAAAATAGATCACCAATTAATATAGCTACAACATATATGTCATTAGAGTAACCTTCTCTATATCACTGAAGTTAGCCAAAATAAAAAATCATTGCTTGACTCATTACCTTAACATCGTACAAGGATAATATTCAGCCTTTATATTAAAATATTCTTCCATGTGTAATTAAAGATACATATCAATAACATGAATATCAAAATGAGATTAAATAAACCATTAAATTAGATCGAGTATTACGTAAAGGCATCACATTCTCCAATTACATTAGAACTAGGATTATGTTTTTTAAAAACATTAAACTAGTTCATCGTAACATCAAAAGACAAGGTTCTTTAACTTGGCTCAGAATGTCATTTTTTATGACATATTCACTGGAGAATTATGTGCTCAAGAGCATAGCAAATTTTATGCTCCAGAAAAGATATGAGTTGGCATTGCTATTGGTTTTATCAAAGTGGTCCACTCAGGTTGAACTGAAATGAATGAAAGAGAGAAAAATCAGCATCATTCAAAAATCAGCATCACTCAGAAGCATACTGGAAAGAGAAGGGAGTGTGACCTAGAAGAAGAAAAGGATAGAAACGGATAAGGCTGTGCAATGCTGGAATGAGCAAGAAAGTAAAAAATGGGGCATGGGCTAGATCATATTAATACCTAAGTCAGAGTCCTACAACAAATTTAGGCCTCATCTTTCTGATTCTAACCTCATGTATTTTCCCACACATTTATTTGTCATACTCAATCCTTATTATTTTCCAGATCATTTTATTTCCTTAATATTTTAAAACCAGTACAAGGATTAGTTCCAGGAAGAGGATCTTTGGCTTCTTGACTTCACAAAAGCAAAAATAGCCCTTTAGGACAAAAAATAATGACTTCTAGGATGTTATGGATTGGCAATTTCATTATTCAAAAGGTTGGTAGAAATACTAATTTAGTAAAATGTGAGGGCACACAATAAATGAGATAAGAGCTCTATTCCCTCCTCCCACACAGGAAATATGCAAGTTGTCATGAGAACAGGAAGAATGTAACCAGGTTTCCCTACCTTGGTGAAGGAAATTCCCTCCCACAATGTACCCCAGAAGATATCTCTGCCCTATAAGTCTCCATAGGCTATGTTCCTGAGGAGAACCCTGTTCAGAAACAAAACAACAACAAAAAACCCAGATAAACAAACAAAACAATTGGTTACATAAATTATGCTGCTTTTCGTGTTCCAAGTCTGTATTCAGAAGATGATCCTTCTCTCTGTGACACCTTCATTCGCCCTATAATGAGCTCAGTTCAGCTGTTGTGTCGAGTCATGGTCTACCTGATGGGTGAAGTACTGCTATAAGTACAGCAGCATGAGAGATGAAAAGTGACCGATTATCTTTATCCTTCTACAACGCCATGCTCTAGGTTTTCTGGTTATTTTCTTTGTTTTTCTCCAGGCTAGAGTGCAGTGGCATGGTTATAGCTGACTGTAACCTCCAATTCCCGAGCTCAAGCGATCCTCCTGCCTCAGCCTCCCAAGTAGCTGGGACTACAGGCTCATGCCACTACGCCTGGCTACTTTTTTTTAAAAAGTATTTTATCGAGATGGGGGTCTTGCCATATTGCCCAGGCTGGTCTTAAACTTCTGGCTTCAACCGATCCTCCCACCTTGGCTTCCCCAACTACTGGGATTAGGGACGTGAGCCACTGTGCCCAGCCCCTAATGCTCCGGGTTTTGATGTTATTTTCAGATAAATAAAAATATTAAAGTCATATCATGAAACCAGTAAGTAATGAAGCCGGAAGTTTGCATCTACAACTGTGACTCTCCAATTTTTCCCTTTCTATTACCTCATATCTTTCCATTAAAACCAAGTACTTAGCCTCTTTTTTTTTGAGGACACAGACACCTTTAAGTAAGTAATTGCATTTCCTAAAAAGTCTATGTGCTTTTTGTTCATAAAAATATACCATATAATGTAGGGGATTCACAGTCTCCCACATTGTAACATTAATACTGGATTCAAAATGAAAGAGTACTTCAAAAGGGGTCAACGTGGAGGCTTTATTTCTCTTTTTTTCTGTAGGCCCTAAAATTTTTAGCAGTGATGTTGCATTTGAAAAGGAAAACAAAGATCAAAAAGGTTGACTTTAAGGGACTAAATTACATTATAAACTCAAGGTAAGCAACAACAGAACAATAAGAGCAATCATTGTTCTCTTTGTGATTAGAACAGGGATTAAATTTAATATACCTCCTCCCTTCAAAGACCTGCCTTTTAAAATAATTATTGTCTGTCCAGATAATATTTTGCTTTACTGCTTGCTTAACTGATATATTATTTTTCTTTTGTAGTTCTCCTTTAGAAACTCTAACCTCAAAAGAATGGTTTAAACATTGATGCATTTAGAGAATACAATGTACATGATTAAGAAACTTTGAAATACTATAATTTAAGACACGAATTGTGATGGTAATTTTGTTATTAGTTACAGCCTCGTGTTATCACAATTCTAACCTAGATTTCTGGATCTAGGACACTCAACATGTTTGATTCTCTTGGGCATAATTTCAAATGCCCAAAGCCTTGGCTACTTTCTAGTTTCATTTATTTTAGCTTTTGTTTGAATTCAATAATGTGATTATTGAAACAACTAGGAGAAAAGCAAAAATGATTAAACTTTTAAAACATGAAATTCTATAATGAGTCTATAAAATCACCATGCCATTGACAAAAGTTTCAGAAACTTCAAGTAAACTAAGATCAGATCATTTTGATCTAGACTATAGTATTTCCACCCTCAAGTGATATAGGAGGCTACTTTTCTGCCAATTAGTGGTTTTAGAAATATGATTTTTTCCCCACAAGTTGATCATCTGCCTCCCATCTCACCTAACAGTCACTGAACTGTCACATTACTGTGGGAGTACTCACTTTCTCCTGGAAAAACAATAAAAATGAAGGCTTCTCCCCCAGCACAGGTGGAGCAGCAGTGGTAAGTGGAAAGTGAGGGAATTTGGAAGACATGTGAAAAACAATGAGACATGCATAAAATTACTTTGTAAATTATAAACTACTATTTCCATATTAAAATTGCCAGTTTTTTCTTCTTATTATTGCTGCTACTACTACTACTGCTACCACGGTTAATATTGTGGTAAAAGAAATAAAAAAGGTCCTATTTGTTCATGAAAGTAGGTTCAGTACATAGATTGATAATAGACTTTGTGTCAAAGAGATTAATGTTTGAATTTTGGCTCTACATTCAGGCAACATCTATGTGATTTGGGACAAATTGTTTTAATTATCTGTGCCTCAAGTTCCTCATCTGTAAAATGGGAAGAAAAATTATATCTTAGTAATATCATTTCTGGTCACGATGGAGTTACTGGCACCAGAGTTTCATTTCTATATAAAAAACTGAATAAATGAACAGCATATATGAAGCAACTATATTTAAATATTAGGCAATATGTTGAGCAGAACTGTTTGCCCATAAAAAAGGTAGCATATGTGCTGAGACATAATTGCACCAGCTTTCTGCCTGGATGTATATTCTGGACTAGGGAACAGGGAGAAGGAATACATGTAAGGATGGCATTCTTGCTTGATTGAGGACTCGGCAAGCAGAGATTAGGGAACTTAGGGTGGCTGAAATTTTCAGCGCAGAACTGAAGGAGAGAGGACAGCACAAAGAAAAGTCACCAGAATTTGCAAAGGGGGAGCCACTGAGTGCAAAGTTGTCACATGTGATAAGACTCCATAAGGCCATGCAAACAATAGTCACTGGGGCAGGAGTGCTTCCTGGAGCTATTAGCTGAAAAATACCCAAAACATAAAGAGAGAAGAAGATATGTGAGTTCAAATTAACTGGAGTAGAGATATCTTATTGAACATCAAAGACATTCAGGAGAGACTTTCAAGGAGTCATGATTTCATAGTAGAACTAAATTAGACCTGGAGTGAAGTCTACTCAAAACCTGTCCCAGTGAACTTAGAAGGATGAAAATGAAAAACCAAATGGCTTTATGGAGAATTAGATCAGATACTTTAGAAAGAAATGATATACACTATATATTTTATCAAAATATAAGTGAGAATGGGATATTCTCAATTCACTCTATGAAGTCAGCATTATCCTAACATCAAATCAAGTACTCCAACTCTGAAAAAAAAACCATGGAGAAGATCCTACAGGTTGAAATGAAGCAATTTATATCATTTTCTGAGATGCTGTAGGAACTAGAAGAAATGGAATTCACTAATTTAAGCCCAATAATCCCTGGAACATTTGTGATAATGAAGTCTTTTCTAAATTCATTCATTAAGTCACTAAAAATTGTAAGTGTTTCTTAGGTCCAAAGTGATTCAAAGTGGCTATAAAGATTAAAGGAACTATAGGTCACATCTTTAGAGATCTTCTAATCTGGAAGGATATAGAAATACAACTTCTATTCAGTATGCGTTATGTGTGAGTTTCTTTCCTAGGTATTTGTTTATATATCAGAATTCTATGAGATTTCAAAGATATAGAAAACTATAAAACAAAACAAGATACACTAAATTTTTTGAGAAAAGAATAAGCAAAATGTGACTAGAATTCCTAAGTAAGTAGTTATTAATTGTTGGGAAGATCAATGAAGATCTCTTACAGTTGAGTGAAACTGTGAAAGATGTAGATGATTTCAACTGGCCACATTCTTGGTAGTGGGAACAGCAATGAGAAGAAGGGACAAATTGGAAAGTAGTTAGACCAAAAAATTAGAAAGTAATCCAGTTTAGAGGAAGCACTGGGTAGGTCTAGGGACTAGGGGGAAGTTGAGAATTGAGTTGTGAAGAAAGGTTAAGTCCAGGGAGTAACAAATCTTGACCAGCATGTTGTGTATGGATCTATCCTATTAGCAGTGAGGAAATGACACAATAAAAGCAGTATTTTAGAGGATTAATCTGGCAGCTATATCAGACTAACTTGACAGTAAAAGAAAATAGTGGTTATCATAGTAAGTGAAGCGAGAGATAAAGTGTTAATAATCCATCCATCCATACATCCATACATCCATACATCCATCCTTCCATTCATTCATTTACTCAGTATTTATCATCTTCTTTTTGTCCTATACTATGGCAAGCACAAGGACATAGGCAATAAAAAAAATACAGACAGAATTTTGGCTCTCCCAAATTTACTTTCTGTCAGAAAATAATGACATGAACCCAAATAATTGCAAGTATGGTAAGTTTCACAATTGTAGATATAAAAGATGCTCTGGAGTCACAATGGGTGAAAAAGATTCGGATCCCTATATCCTCCACTTCTTGCCATAAATAAACCTCCCTGCAAGATCCTGAAAGAGATAAATAGAAGAAAGAGAAGAGACAAATTACTCTTTAGTACTAACTGGAATTTGGCTACAACACCCCATACAACACTATTTTATAGTAAATAGACATCAAGCACCTAGACCATATTCCTTCTCCTCATGGCCCTGTCTTGTTTGTTCCTATTTTGCTTTCTAATATTTGGTGGGAGGGTAGGGTAAACTTTACAAAAAAGGTAGCAGCAGTGTGACATCCAAAATGTAAAAGAAAAACAGAAGAGGGAGTGAGGGAGAAAGGGAGGGAGATGGAATGACAGAGAAAAGGAGAAAGAAAATAAACGAAAATAGGATAAACACACAAATTCAAAGGGAAAAAGAATAAACTTTATAGAAGCAGGAGTTCTAAATCACTTTTATACTCCCCACAAAAACTTTTACCCCTTAGTATCATCGCTTTATAATGTTCTTTTTAAAAAAAATAATTTCAGAATATTATGGGTATACAAATATTTTGATTACATAAATTGCTTTTGTATTGTTTCAGTGAAAGTTATGTGTGCCCATCACCCAGATAGTGTGCATTGTACCCGTTAGGTGTGAATTTCCCCATCCCCTCCTTCCCTTGTAATGCTCTTAACTGTGACCCTCACTGGTGCTTCTTTTCCCTGAAAGTAGAATACAGAGGACTTGAATTCTGCTAGAGATCAAAATTTTCCATTAATAAGCATGACTCAAACTCCAGCAATGTCAACTTAGAAAAAGAAGGAAAAGGACTGAGGGATACTGCAAAGAGATAATAAACTAAAGCTTAGAGTTTCAAAAATTAATAAGAAAGAAAAGAGTGTCACGATTAATAGAACATAGTACATGGATATAATAGACAGGGTACAAAAAGTGTACAAGGACTTGAATGTGTGGAGATGAGTCTAATTTTGGACCTGCTGAACTGGAAGTACTGGTATAATATCAAGTCGGAGTTGTGTCACTGGTAATAGAAACAAGAAGGCATATGTTTTATGTGAGCTGTAGGAATTAAATATATAGGTTTGGAAATCTTTTGCTTTAAGCTGACTATAGACACCTTGGAAAGTGATAAATAAAGGGGTTTATATTAAGGAAAGTAGAAGAAATATTAAGATAAAGTTCAAAGGCAGATCTGAAACACAGATAAGTGAAATGCAAGATGAACCAGCCAACATAGAGGAAGAGTGGTAAGAGAGAATGGAGAACGAAAAACATTTCAAGAAAGTCATAATGAAAAATGTCTACAATTCATTATAAAGAGATCAAGGAGAAAGGAATTAAAAGATAAGCCATGGAATTCATAAACAAAAGTATTTGTTAACGTGGCAGGGATAGAAGACAGAATGTAAAGGTTTAGTGTTGAGTGACTAAATGGGAGATGAAGACATACATGTAGGAATTGCAGGCAACAAGGTTGAAAGCACTATTGTTTTCTCTTCTAGGATGCAAAGATGTGAACACTTTCACTTGAAAGGGAGAGGTTGATAATGCAAAAGAAAATAGATATAGCTAATGGAAAAGTTTGTGAAGGAGGTTGGAAGGAGTTGATTAGGAAGGAAAGAGGATAGGGAGACTTAGCTAGCAGGACTTTTGTTGCTAAATGAAGAGAGAGAGAAATTGCATAAGCTCTTACCAGTTGGTCTCAAATTTCACAGTAAAGTAGGTGGCAAAGCCATCTTCAAAAAATGAGAAGTGGTGAAGCTCTGGCTTAATGGTCAAGCAAGTGAATGAGAATAGTAGTAATAGGGAGGATAGAAAATAAGTCCGTAGAAATAATGATGGCGTTGAGTAGGGTTTTTTAGGAAAGAATGAATGGGAGGTTGAAAATAGGGCAACTGTATTTAGAAGTGTTTGGCAGAATGTTGGAGAAATAAAGGAAGAAACAATGCTAACAATGTGGGTTTCAAGGCTTTGGTGAAAAAGAATACTAGTTAAATTTCATTAACTACTTTTGGGTGTGAAGGGAACTTACTTCAATCAACTGACATTTATAGACATAAGCACCTATTTATTTATTTAGTTTTTTCTGTCTTTCATAGTGTTTCTGTTCATATAATAAATATTATCAGGAGCTAAGGGGTTATTTTAATACTGAAATAACGCCTCATCTTTGAATTATCTGAGTGGTTTTCATTATAAAGTTTTGATGCAAATTTTAATAGGCTGAATATATACAGCCTTGGGAAAGTTAATTTGTTTCTAAGGAATCCTTTAATAGCTATTACAAAGACTAAAAAAAAAAACAGATAAAGAAAGGATTAAAGTTGATATATCTTATGTCTCAGAAAATGCAAAGCTAACTGAAAATATGAAAGGCTTTAACACATGGAAATTGTTGTCATAAAAATAAATTATCTCAGTGAATATGTATTCAGAAAGTGGTAAATAATGCTATTCACTCATAAGGATACATTTTAAACTGAAAAAAAAGTAGAGACATCTCCCATTAAGAAAGATAGTCTCTTATGTTCTTGTAATATAGACACATTAAATTATATAGAATTGCAACACAGGCAGCAAGTCTGAAAACTGACTGAGGCCATATTTACATAATGATTGTAGTAAGATCCAGGATCCAAAATTATATTGTGCCCCTGGCCCCTATTCTCATTCTATTACAAAATAATGTAACTAAAACAGATAATTATAGATAAACAGATTTTATCTATGGTTTCTTGGAATCAGAAATATTTAGCATATAAGTCACACCCACAAGGAGATAAACATAGTCAGCAGGGTCACTTATTTACTCCCACTGGAGTTCAGAGGAATAAATAATGCACAGGCTCTTTATTCACCATATCTGATCTGTTTTCAGTCAGAAGTCTCTACCCCACTGGGTAGCTAAAAGAAAGAAAACTAGATTTACCTAATCCAGTAACCTTTGTTTGAGTCGATAACATTAAACTATCCTCTAAGTGTTATAATTCCATCTCTTAAGATAAAAAGTTTTCCTTTCAGATTGCTCCCTGTTCCCATTTGAGAGAGGGCAATGACTTATGCAATCTCGAATCAGCAGAAGAGACTAATGCTGTGGACCACATGGTGTCCCATGGATACTCAAGGGTCTTGACTGTGGAGGGCTGGCACTGGTCAGATCTCTGCTAGTGAAGTGTGACTAATCATATTTCACTCTTTGTGTGTCATGTGCTGGCAGCCACTTCCAGAAACTGGCTACAGATATGTGTCCCAGGTCTCAGAGTTCTTGTCAGCAGTAGTTTTGCCAGGAAACTGCAAATTTGACAGGCTACCTACTGTCCATCTTACCACCTCTGTATCCCCTTATGGAGTATGCAGGAACTCCTCGAGCCTTAGTACAACAGGTAAAGGCTTGGAGGACGTGAGTACTTCTTCAAGTTCATCTGCCTACCTGCCTTCAGCCACCACCTCTGACCAATACTTTTATACCACATTGGCACATTGGATCCAGAGCATTTGCTCGGGGCTTGGCAGCCTCCATCACACGATTCTTGGGAATTACACCACTTGCCACAAAGTTTTCAAGTTAGCCAATGAATGTGAATATTTCTCAAAACTCCCACCTTAAAGCTCAGAAACCAAATAGAAAGAAGAGAATGGAGGTATGGATCTGAAATTACCTTATCTTAGCTACCTTTTAGGAGAGCAAGATTTATGACCTAATCATCATAGATAGGTGGAATTTTTTTCTCTGCAGTGTGAAAGGAAAACTATGGTTGGGGTCTAACAGGCTTATTTCTTCTTCCTATATTAAAATATTTTAGAAAATCATATATCTCTAGAAAAGCTTAGATATCTAGATAATTTTTTCAGCAAAATCCTCTTTTGAATATTATTAGCTAAATACAATATTAACTCTTTAATTCCCTTTGCATATATGCTACATCAACTATTAGTCTCCATGTACAAACCTAAAGGGATGTCTTGCTTCTAGCTGACTATCAAGACAAATGTGAACACATCACTGAAAAAGAAAAAGAAAGCACATTAATATATTTCTAAATATTGGATTAATTACACTTAAACAGGAAACTGTAGCATTAGGATGGAATCAGTTAGAACTTGGAATGTGTTATCTATTAATTTCTTCTGGACTTTTCACTAATTTCTTTTAAATTAAGAGATTCAAGCAAGCAAGGATAGTGTCTTATCACTGTCCTATTATCTATGAATTCTCCAGCCCAAATCTGGAATTCACTTCTTTATGTAACATGAGCTATCCTTGAGAGCATATCAATCTGGGAAGGATAATCCACTAACTGTATTATGGGAAATTAAATTTTAATACTGATTTTTGTGGTGTGCGGGATCCTGTTAATGTCTGTGCTGTCTTCCTTTCTTTTGCTACTTTTGTTCACTCATTAGACTCCATTAGTCTCTCATATAGCTCTATTTTATTTCTTTGTCCATCACTTCCACCCTAAACTAGGCCCAAAGTTCACACAAATAAATAAATAAATAAAATGAATGACTTTGGGCTTCAGGGATTTTTAAGTTTTAAAGAGGGTAAATAAAGAGAAGTCCAATCTTAGCCACAAATAAAGAAACTTAAACACACAAAAAATAATTAATAGTACAAAGCAAAGTAACTTTTTATATCAAGTTGCCTAAGATATTTCCAACCAATAGGATAATGATTAAGCAAACTATGATATATACCACACAACAGAATATTATATGAGCATTACTTTACTTTAACAAAGTCTTCTTCATAAACATAGTGTCTGTCTTTTTTTACTGCAGTATTCTCAGTACTTAGCAATAAGTGCTCAACAAATATTAAATTATATTTATATAGAAATCAGAAATAGAGGTCAAAGGATATAATAATTTTGAAGCTTTTGATACATATAACTGAATAGGCTACAAAAAGATATATATTAATTTACTTTATCAGCAGAAAATGAGATAGAAATAGCACAGCCCTAGGGAGTGAGCTGAATTAAATGCAGACTGTCTCCTAGTTTAGGCTAACCTGAACTAGTCAAGATCAAAACTCTGACATTTCCCCCTTCCCATGGTTCTCATAACTGTCAGGACTACGCCTCACCTTGGTGTTATGGGACCCTGGAGTTTCAGTCTTTCACACGCTTCTCGTGCCTCAGAGTGCAGATATCTTTGGATCTTTGGTGAAACTGATGGCCCTTGAAATCTTAGGATGATTTTCTGAGATGGTAACATAGGAAGGAAGGGCAGAAGGCAGGGTTTGGTTGTACATGGCATACCTTCAAATCCTTAGATGCCATAATGTTTGAGACACAATACTATAACACAGGTTTTATGCTAAATTTGTGTCTTTTATAAAGTAACTTGATTTGACCACATAAACTAAAATACTTTTGTTCTTTTTCAAATCATACTTAAACAATTAATAACAGGAAACCAAATTGCTGGACTCCTTGGAAACCATAGCACAGTTATAAGAAATGCAGGTGGGTGAGCATAACTGACACTTTAAAAACCAGATTTATTATACGGCCAATTTTAAGGCTGAAGTACTCTTCCTTGGGTAGATATTCAGTTTTTGTTATTTAAAACCCCATTTATCTAGGTTTCCCTCAAATCTGAAATGTGAGCACTTGCAAGTGATATTGGCATTCTAAAACCCAGGCTGCATAGGAATTGGTGTTTTTATTTCCAGAAGTTCCCATGGTGTAGACCTCCTTATGAGGAAAATAAGTATATAATCAGACAAAATAAAGCCTACATTACCCTCTGAGAAGATGAATAATTTTTAGAGGCAGAGTCATATCACCATATTGATAAATCCTATCCTAAATTATTTTGCAGTGGATGTTTGAAAGCAGTAGAATATTATGATAAATGAAAGCTCTGACACCAGATTTATGAGTTTGTATCTCAGTTCCAAAAATGACAGGATCATTGATCTTGTACAAGTTATTTAATCTCTCTATGCTTCATTTTCCTAACTTATATGTAATCATAGTGGGTGTAATACTGCCTCTGCTCACAGGAAAATACCTCACTGGTTCAATTTAGTGCTACTTTGGTAGGTGTGAGAGTCTTCCTTCAGCACTGTTTTAATCAGGGTGTCCGAATTCCCTACTCTCTCTTCAGGAGGAGCTTACAAGCATCCAGGACTGTTGAAGATCAAGTTGTTCACCATTGAGGAATTGGGGGAGGGTGGCCTACAACTCACCGCAGTTTCAATTTGGAGGTTGCTCCAAACCATCCAGTCTTTTCTGTTTGATTTTAACTGTGACATTCTTTCCCACCCCCCATTTCCACAGATCAGTTTTATTTAATAAAATGTCTGTCTATGCAAAGACAATCATCTTCTTCTCTTTAGACTGGCAATTTATTTTAATCTTTTTTCTTGACTGTAAAATGGAAGGAGGAAAAATGACCTTTGGGTCACAAGTGTGAGACAAGAGGGCTACATAGAAAATTAGAAAAAAAACCAGATTAATTATTTAACATATAATTCCACTGTATGTATAATGCTCAGAGCCCAGTGACTGGCACATGGTAAGAGTTCAATGGACTCATATTCCCACCTAATCACAGTCACCACTATTATAATAACCCCCAAATTTCCCTAATTTCGAAGTTCAGAATGATTATAAGTAAGAACTCCTGGTTGGAGAGACAAAAAATGGAAAACTGGTCTGACCATTGGAAACAGCAATCAATAATAAAGAAACCAAAAGAAAGAGTGAAACAAGGGATGAAAGGAAAGGAGTCAGTATTTTTCTGAATGCATTCTTTGACTGACTTACATTTCATACTAAATAGCAGTGCCTTGATCTCTCATCCGGGAAAAACAAAATCAGTTCTGTTCAGGAACCCACATACATTTTGGCAAGTGTCCATGTAATGTTGCTTGAGGAATAGCATAATAGCAACTTACATCCTTACATCAGTCTTGACATTGGGTGTTGGTATCTCCAGAGCCTCGAGCTGCCTCTGGATGTTCCAGAAGGTGCCTAGTCAAGGGCTTACTGCAGGAAACAGGTGGGGTAGCCTCTAACATGTTTCCTTTCAGCACAAATGATTTTCAAGTCACTTGTGGGTAGAGCAAATTTAATAAATGGGAGAGAAACTCTCTCACTTATCAGCTAATGTTTTTTAACAAGAAAAATAACGTAGTTAGAAGAGTGATCCCCACTCAGGAATTTAATCAATTTGGGAAGTAATCTTCTATTTCTTTAAACCATACTTGGGTAAGTTTTACATATGGTGTCCATAAGCTAAAGTTATTCTTTTTATTAAGCAAATTTTCAAGCCCATGCCTTTTCTATTTATGAATCTCTGGGATATCTCTAAGCTACCTTGAGGATATAGTGACTTAATCATATTTTTTATTTGTTTTCACTAAACATGCAGATTTCTAGCACTGAAAGTCAGCTTGACTTTTACATAATAATAGTAATATTTGCATATGCTTTACATGTTAATTATTATACCATTATTCTCTTGCTATTCTCTTTTCTATAATTAAAGTTAGCATTTTATTATAAAATCTTATTTTATAAGTTTTATAGCATGACAATAAATATTCACTGAAGCTAATATTAACATACCCAATTATTTGCATTTCTTTTTTATATATTGAAGTACATATTTGTTTCTCTGTGTGTGTGTGTGTGTGTGTGTGTGTGTGTGTGTATCTGTGGGTATTTTCCTCCAAGTATGAGGATGGTGAGAAAATTAGAAGTTTTATATTTTTATTTAATTTCCATTTCTTAGCTTCAAGTTAAAGTTTTCCCCAATTAACAATTATTAAACATTTTTAATAACAGTTATTTTTATCTCTGCTGAAAGTAGTTTGGGTAACATATATCTGAAGCAATATTTTCTATAATAAAGTCTGTCATGTTAAATCATCTCTACCATCTTAAGATTTGGGTGGGTTCTGAATAACTCAACTAGTTCTGAGGAGTCTTCTTGCAGTGGAAATAGACCTTACCAGAACTTTGTTAAGGTCCAACACCAGAATTTACTCAGTCAGTCTTAATAATTCTAGAGTCTCAAGGAGAACTCCAATGCACAGATATTTCTTACTTTCCAAAACACAAACCATGCCCACTCTCTCTTTTAAATCCACCTTCCCTACTTTTCAAGGAAATATTTCAAAAACCATTTATGACAAAATAAATTGATTGTCAAGAGACTTAAGTCTTAGCTGGCAGTCTGACCAAGGATAAGTGTCTTGACTTCTCTGGTATTCAGTTCATAATAGGGTTTTATGAGATCATTTCTAGAGTCTAGTATTGTTTTAAAATTTTATTATTCTGATAGATGACATTTCAATGTCAAAATACCTGTGCTTAAATCTAAAATCTACTCTGGTTATTTCTGTAAACTGGCAAATTAGGTTTCTCATCTCTGAAACAAGAAAGAGTATTGAATCTCCATAGGTTTTTCTAGGTATAACATTAAAGGATTATAAGTTATTATCTTTATATATGATAGCATCAAAATAAAGAATAAACCACAAATAATGACAAGTCAAATACATAAATTATGTTCTGCTCCTTCCTAAAATCCTATTAAATGACACCAAAAGAATGTTTACAAGGTAGAAAATAACAAGGAAAAAGAGAATAGAAGAAAACACAAAAGCAACAAAATTTGGAAGGGGCGACTGACTTGGTAATCCCAAGAAAACTGAACCCTAAGCCAACAGTGGGCAAACCAGAGAAACAATCATGTTTATACCATAGATCTTTCAAAAAGCTCCAAAATGTACTTTAATGGTAACCCTTGGAAATGGGGCAGAAGGTAGGACTACAAAAAGCTGATTGAAAATCTCTGTGAGTTTCATGTAGACATCCACATTTCCTTTCCAATCTTGCAAGCTAGTTAATGGCTCTTGCTCTATCCAGAGAATGATTGAGATCCTAAGATTTTGGACTGTGTCAAACTAAGAGTTTCTGCACCAGGGGAAAACAGACCAAGTTGAAGATTAGGGTACATACAGAAAAGAGGAAGTAAGTAAAAGTGTACATACTGAGTGTGGAGTGCCCAAATTTACTTTCTCACATGGCCCCTAAAAAAATACCAGCCAGGTAAGAAATTGAAAGAATCTTCAAGTCTTTTAAGAGTAGCCTGACATTTGAGGACTGCATTTAATATGAAAGACAGAGGCCAAAATAAACACAAAAAACAGAGTGATAAGGTAACCTAGAGAAAATGAACACTAAATGATGAGAAAAACCCTTCATAAAGACTATTTTTTAAACTCTTCAGAGAAATACAAAAAAGATATAATGTTTGTTAAATAAGAAAAGGATGCTATAAAAAAGGAGTTTGCAGAGGAAGAAAGTTCTTAAAAATTAAAAAGTAAATGAAGAAGATAAAATCTTAATGGAAAGATTGGAATTTAACATTTAGGGCATATAGTAAGATATAGAGCAAAAGGGCTAAGAGATATAAAGAGACAAAAGATATAAAAGTTAGATAACCCAGGAGTTTTGACATTTACATAATGGGAGTTCCAGAAATAAAGAACAGAAAGACAGCAGTATCAACAACATAAAACAAACCCCTACCCCACCCCAAAAAAGAGAGAGAGAGAGAGAAGAAATCATCAAAGAAATAAATCAAAAAACAATTATAGAACTGAGATTCATAATTTCCTTTAGAAATGGATCATACAGGATTTATCACAATGAATGAAATGACTAACACCAAGACACATGATTGTGAAACTTTAGAACCCTGAAAACCAAGAAAATCTTACCAGTTTCTAAAAGAGGAACAACAAAAACAAAATAACAACCAACCCAATATAAAACCAAAACAGATTTCATAGAATAATCAAAATAGTATTGGACTTTTCAATAGTAACAAGGGGAACTAGAAGAAAAGCAATGCTTTCAAAATATTGTAGAAAAGAATATTTCTAACCAAGAATTCTATATTCAGACAAAATTTCAGTCAGCAGGAAGCATGCATGAATGGGTGGAACATGGAGAGTGAGAGCTAAACTATCTTCTACAATAAGAGTCAACTAATGATGCCTAAAAGTGATACAATTAACAAGTTGCAACATACGCATGCTGTTTTGAGATTTAGAAGTAAACTCAAAGAAAATCAGTTAAAAGATTTAAAAGTAGTTATTTATAGTATAAAATAAATTAGGTGGGAAAAGAACAAAGTTTTTATATAAAAAATTTGATATAATAGAACTACCTAATTCTTTAAATCATGTGCATGCTTAACTTTTATAATTTAAAAAACAACTAAATTCTTTTCAAAAAGTAAGATGACACAGTTGTCAAAAATACTCAGAAAGATGAGGGGGAAATGTAGGATACAGGAATGTAAAGGGGGAAGAAAAAGGGGGAAAAAGAAAGGGAAAAGAACAATAAGAGAATGAAAATGAGGAGAAAGAGGAGGAGAAAGACTAGAGCTACTCTCTGGAGTAACTGCTGTAGTAAACTGGACCACAAGTCCATCAACCAATGGCCCAGAAAGAAAACTTTCTCAGTTTTTTTTTTTTTTTATTTCAGCATATTATGGGGGTACAAATATTACGGTTATGTATATTGCCCATGTCCCCCTCCCCCCTCGAGACAGAGCCTCAAGCATGACCATCCCCTAAATGCTGCACATCTCACTCATTATGTTTGTATATACTCATCCCCTCCTCCCTCCTCCCACCCGCCCAACACCCGACAAATGTTATTCCTATATGTCCACTTAGGTGTTGATCCATTAATACCAATTTGCTGGTGAGTACATGTGCTGCTTGTTTTTCCATTCTTGAGATACTTCACTTAGTAGAATGGGTTCCAGCTCTATCCAGGAATATACAAAAGGTGCTATATCACCATTGTTTCTTAAAGCTGAATAGTACTCCATGGTATACATATACCACATTTTGTTGATCCACTCATGTATTGATGGGCACTTGGGTTGTTTTCACAACTTTGCAATTGTGAACTGTGCTGCTATATACATTCTAGTGTAGGTGTCTTTTTCATAGAGTGATTTTTGTTCTTTTGGGTAGATGCCCAGTAATGGGATTGCT